>JBCAUI010536828.1:0-11019 GCA_038406195.1 Haplosyllis anthogorgicola
GGATCTACAATCTGGTGAACTTTTAGTACCCAAACAGCTGATGTTTGTTGATGTGTCACTCTGACAGAGGGTCTGTGTGCACTGTCATGGCTGACTAAGGAATTCCTTTGTGTAATTACAAGTGGATTTTCACCATTATCGAGATATTTTCTAACTTACACCCCTCTACAGTGTGCAAAGTGAGTAACAGTCAATCAACCTGATTTCCACCCATTTACTTTGGAGAAATTAAGTCAAATTTGTGTGTTTTAAAATTTTCAAAGTTGGAACTTTTCCCAGTGAATTCTTCAAGCAATTTTGTCAGTGTGTTTCATCTTTATCTTTTGTGAAAATGGCTGATATGAAATTTGTTCAATCGATCCCGATCAACCAACCACAGATGGACTGGAAATCTAATAATTTGTGTGAGGCATTTAAATTCCTTCATGATCAAGTTGACCTAGTGTTGGTCAAAGGTGTGTAGAAGGATCTAGAAGCAGATCGTAAAGTGCCAACTTTGTTAAACTGGATGGGTCAAGACAGACAGAAGATTTACAATGACGATCTGATTTTTGAGGATGGTAAAAACAAAGACACTCTAAAAGATGTGTTGGATGCATTTGAAAAACATTTTCAACACCTACAAGCAATGGTCCATTCATGGTATACAATGAGAAGCCTTTACAGTAATGCATGTAAAGATCAAAGTGATTTCATGTCCCAACTTAGAACTTTATCCAAAGACTCTGCATTTACTAATCCTGACAGGGTCGTGAAATTTCTCTTTTTAATGCACAACAACCACAAGCGTGTTCAGAACCAGTTGCTAAAGGAAATTAACAAAGATACAACTATTTCACAGATTTTGAACATAGCTTGAAAAGTGGAGGCGACAATTGCAAGTGAAAAAAATGGCTCAGCACTTACATAATGCATCAAATGATAACAAATCTGTTGATGGTGTTCAGAAACACAAGCGTCACCCTACACCTCACTGAGGAAGTAGGGGTGGTGGCAGAGGTGGCATCCAGCCACATCAAAGTCAAAGTCATGGGTGTTCCTGTTTCAATTGTGGATGACAGCATCAGCCCAAACAGTGTCCAGCATATGGCAAGACTTGCTATTGTTGCAGAAAAACTGGACACTTCTCTGAATTTTGTTGCTCAAGGGGAGTGTCGCAAAATAGGCAGCAACAGACATGGTGTGGAACTGGCCATGGCAGGGGTCAGGAGGTGTTGAGGAGGTCGCTGCAGAAAGGACTTCAATGATATGGAGAAAGATGAATTTGAGTGTGACAGCATCAATGTGGTCTGAAATGTGTGTTTTGAATGTCATTCCCGATTGTCTAAGCACTATTCAGATAACGTTATGTTTGATGAACTGTCCAAGTCTAATGGTTCTAGTTGCATTTTAACTGGTGTTGATGCGTGTAGTGATAGTGGTTTAAATCACAAAATTCAATTCAAGATAGATACAGGTGTGGCAGGGAATTTGTTACCATTTTCAATGTACAAGAAATTACATCCAAATGTATCTAATTGCTCTCTGCAAAATAGTCGTGATCCAAATGTAAAGCTCCAGGCTTATAACAAAAGTGAAATCAAACAACTTTGTCAGTGTACACTGTCACTCACAAACTCCAGTTCTGCCAAAAACATGTTCACCAGCTTTTATGTCATTTCTGATCAATTTAAGCCAATTTTGGGACTCCAAGACCTTGTCACTTTAGGTCTAGTTTCCTTTAATTGCCCCACCACTGCAAGTTGGTCCACATCTAATGAATGTACCAGTTCTCATTTCAGCCAGATTGACATGGTTACGATAGACAAAGAAAAACTACACAAAGCACAATGCAATGATGCCACTGACAATCCTCATTTATGCCCAGGGGTAAAGATCACAAAACATGACATTATTGAACATCCTAAATACAAGCATCTCTTTGATGGAAATCAAGGTAAATTCCCAATCAAGCCAGTAGACATTCATTTAAAGAAGGTTTCTCCATTTCAGGCTCCACCAAGATGTGTTCCCATAGCTTTAAAATCAGAATTCAAAGCCAAGTTGGACAGGATGGAGGCATCAGGCATTATTTCAAAACTGGACTAAGACGTCCTGACAGAGTGGTTGAATTCCTTTGTGGTTGTGAAGAAACCAAACGGTAAACTCAGAATTTGTCTTGATCCCAGACAATTGAAAGAAGCTATTATTATACCAATTTGTTGTTCCAAAACCTTAGATGAGGTATCACATGACTTACGCGGTGCTAAGCAATTTGCAATATTTGATGCAACTAAAGGATTTTTCCATGTTCCTTTATCCCCAGAGGCCAAATTGAAACCTATGATGCTCACTCCTGAGGGAATTTCTGTATTAAACTATTTAGCGATGGATATGCCAAATTCTGGTGACTTATTCAAACATTGTTTAAACGAGCTATTGTCTCAATTACAGAATACGAAAAATATTGCAGATGACATCTTGGTGTATGGTGACAATGACAACAATTTCAACAGAAGTGTGGTATCTTTTCTTGATTGCTGTGTAGAGATAAATTTGCATTTGAATCCCAATAAAGTGCAACAAGATGTACCTGCAGTACCATTCTTTGGGATGACGTTGACAAAAGAAGGGATAAAACCAGATCCCGAGAAAGTGGAGGTGATACAGTCATGGCCTGTCCCTGCTGACAAGACTCAATTACAATCATTCCTTGGTTCTGTCAACTATTTATGTTGTTTTATACCATATCTTTCAGATTTGCACAAACCGCTACAGCTGCTGGTCAAACAGGATTCAGAATTTTTGTGGACATCTATCCACGATACTGCTTTTAATGCGCTCAAGAATGCAATTAGTAACAACTGTTTGTTGCAATTTTACAGTTCAAGAAAAACCTGTATGTATAGAATGTGATGCCAGCAAAGTTGGTATTGGCTCTGTTCTTTTGCAGCCCGATGACAGGGATACTGAGTCATTACTCCAATATAGAAAGGGAACTTTTAGGTGTCCTTTACTCCGTTGAGCACTTTAATCATTTTGTGTATGGAAGGCGCGTTACGATAATAACAGATCATAAACCATTACTGTCTATTTTCAGGAAATCAATCCCACAAACATCACCATGTATTGCAAGGATGTTACTGCATTTGGCCGATTACGATTTGAGAATAGTTTATCAAGAAGGGAAGAAGATGAAGCTTAGCGATGCGTTAAGTTGCAAGTGTGACCATCATGCTGGTGTGGATCAGGGTGTACAAGGAATTAATGTAACAATACATGATGTTGAAGTTAACATTTCACTATCCAAGTTACAGGAGATCCAGATTGCTACTGAGAATGATTCTGTCCTACAAACGTTAAAAAGTTACATCAATGATGGCTGGCCCTCATTGCAAAAAGAGTGTCAAGAATCTGTCAGAAACTATTTCACATTCTGTGATCAACTTTGTAAAGAAGATGGATTGGTACTAAATGGAGTTTGTGTCGTTATTCCCAAATCACTACAAGAAGATGCATTGGAAAAACTCCACAATGCAGGTCACCAAGGTGAAACCAAATGTATCCTTCATGTCAGAAATACTATGTACTGGCCAGGGATAAACAAGCAAATAATTAATACAGTTAAAATTGCAGAATTTTGTCAGAAGTACCAGGATGCTCAGTCCAAGGAGCCATTTACAAAGTGCAGATGACCCAATCCCCACTGTACTGTGGAAGAAATTATATTCTGATTTATTTGAATTTTCAGGACAAGTGTACTTAACTGTCGTGGATAAATTTTCAAAGTTCATTGTTGTCTGTAAAGTTGATAATCATTCTACTAACCAAACAGTTGCAGTGTTTTCCACAGTATTTTCAGAACATGGTGTGTGCAAGGAGCTAGTATGTGATTGCAGATCAAACTATACCTCTGATCAGTTCAAAGAATATTGCAAGTCGATTGATGTAAAATTAACCCTCCTTTCTGCACATTATCAAGCCAATGCAGCAGAGTGTGGAGTCAGGACAATTAAAAATATGCGCAAATGTCGCGAGTTGAAAACAGATTGGCAACTTGGTCTCCTTGAGTATCTTTGTACCCCAATTAATGACAATCTTCCTTCACCAGCACAGCTTTTAAACTGTGAGTACAAAGGAATGCAACCATTCCTAAATTTTCAGTGTAGGTGCAGTGTGTCTAATAATGATGATGCAATTTTAGAATATTTTCAGAAGCGAAAGGAGTCTCAAGAAATACACTGGAACGTGAACTGGACATCCTGCCCATTGGTACTAATGTCATGATTTTCTGTAAAGATCAGAAGCAGTCTAAATGGATTCCGGGACGTATTGTAGAGTGTAAGAATAATAGCAACAAGTCTTACATTGTAGAAACAGAGATGGGACAACAGGTGTCTGGCAACAGGATTGATATTCGCAAGTCTTTACTCCCTTTCATACCCAAGAAGAAAATCCATTATGATGTAAGACCTACTCGCACTGCGCCACCCAAGCCTGATTTAAAGCCCATTGTAACATCAAAGAGTGCCGACAAAAGTGTTGAAAATTCCAAAACTAGCTTAAAATCCATCCTAAAATGTCCTAACCCCAACCCCAGTAAATCAACTGGTAGTACAGTAGTTAAAACCAGAATTGGACATGAGGTTCCTTTACCCAAGCGCTATCAAGAATAATTGTTTAAAAATCACGTACGTGTACATCTATTTCTTAAAATAACGTATGTGTACATCTATTTCTTAAAATAACATTAGCTGTGCAAAATGTGTCAAATCAAGTGTATATTGTGTGATTGAAAATGTTAAATGTTCATGTTTGTTGTGTGTAAAATATTCAGCATCATATGGATCATCAGTATTAATTGTGATTTTAACAGAATACACGCTAAAATATCAATTTCTTACTGTAATCATGTTAAAACGCTGTTTTTTAATCATATTTTGCATTATTTCAGTGAATTAAGGTGTATTGCATTAAATTCCAATTTTGTATTGCTATGTAATTACTCGGTTGTTAGGGTCCTTGTCCGAAAAAGAGCTTAAGTGACCAGTTACCATGGTAATGTGACAGCACGTCCTAATTCTGGGCCAACTTTAAATCTATTTTTATTGTTTATCTAAGTAATTTTAATTGCATCTTGGGTTTATATTATTGTGTAGGTGTATTAGTAAGAATTGTTACCAATTTCTTTTAAATGGAGAGATGTAGTAGCTGCACGTTAAGCTTTTCAATTTAGTACTGCATGTTAATGAAAGCGCACCTTATATTTGTTTAACATTGTACATGCGCACTTGTCTACCACCAGCATGGCATTGTTCAACAATAAAGATCTGGATCATTTTAAGTGAGATTTCTTTGTTCTTTGTAATCCGCCGACTACTATATGGTGTCAGAAAATAGGAGAGGATCCAGTGCCTGCATGGACTCCAGTTTTACAGTGATTACATTGTTACAAGACAGTTGTTACAACATAACGTTATCTCATGAACATTGAAAACAATGTTATTGTCAGTTACGTTTACATTTTGTGGTGCGATGCAGGCTTTCATAGCCACCAGCGTTTAACTATTGTTAATTTTTGTAATAAATTAATTAGCTGCCAAATACGAAATGTTTGTTATCTGCGGAGACAAAGGGGGACAGCAATTCTACCGAATGTCCAATGTCCCACAGCGACAACACTACAAGCTATTACTTTACAGATTTATTTTTCCCAATGTATAGTTACAGTTAATTTATTCTTGATACACTGCAGTTATCGTCAGTTCAGACATCAATTGCGGTTTACAATTTTTAAACTTCCAGCCAGGAACTCGCCCGAGAACTCACCTAACCTTGGAGTGAGCTATCCCTCGAGCAAGCCATCACCTTGTGATGATGAGGTCAGGTGACACAATCCTTCCACATAGGGCTGGTACCAATTTTACAACTTGGTCTGGTGAGGCTGTGATTTATTCATACACTGCCCAATGTCTCTACCCTGTCTTGGAATAGAACCTTGGCCACTTGTGCAGCAGCGCTTCACACTAACCACTACACTACGGGGCTCACCGTTATATATATTTTTGTTAACAGGAAGTCGAAGATCAGATAGATGATGTAGTTATATTGGGAGCGCAGGGCGTTTACAAAAAGAAGACCTTGGATATTGCACCTTTAAGAAACAAGTACTTCTTTGGAGAAGGCTACACGTATGGTACCCAGATGGCCAAGAAAGGTCCTGGAATGGAGAGATTACATCCCAAGGGGGAGGTGGACCCAATTCCCAAGTGGATTTTTGACCTTGTTGTAGGACCACTTGTACAGGCGAAAATGATTCCAGAGGGTTTTGTGAATAGTGCTGTGATAAACGATTACATGCCTGGCGGCTGCATTGTGTCTCACATTGACCCACCTCACATCTTTGACAGGCCGATAGTATCTGTTTCATTCTTCAGTGATAGTGCCCTATGCTTTGGATGCAAGTTCTCATTCAAACCAATTAGGGTCTCAAAACCAGTACTTGCCTTGCCGATAGCAAGAGGATGTGTCACATGCCTCAGGTGAGTGTTTTATCGTACCGGCCCTGGTACATCTTTATAAATCTTAATGGTTTTCAAAACAAACTGTAAAAATGGAAACAGCATAGTCACTACATTGCGTGGTGATCGACATTATGAAAAGATATTGAAATGATTGGTAATGAAAAACAAATCGATGCGTGTATGACAAATGACCCTTGAGACGAAACAACAAAACGGGTGCAGTGATCCCGGATTATGTCGATATATTTGGCAGCAAGGAATTGTATCGATATAAGCAGTAACATATCTACATAACTTTATTTGACTAACTACAAGAAATTATATCAATGTAGACGGGATATCGAAATAAGCGGGACGACTGTACATTATTGATTACCATAAGTTACTTGGTTTGCTCAAATTGTATAACCGCATTTAACATTGCTCTTTCACCTTTAGTGGATATGCTGCAGATGAAATAACACACTGTATACGGCCTCAAGATGTTACTAAAAGACGTGCTGTGATAATTTTAAGGAGGTAAGTACATATTTTATTAAATTTAACGAAAAAATTTGTGAGTCACGAGTCAAATTTGCAAACACAAGAAAAGCCGAAAATGATAAAAGTTACACAGGACTTGACCACATGCAGTGTATATTTAATGTCATTCCAGAGTTTTACCAGATGCTCCGCGTGTCGGTGTTGATTCTCCTGTGCATGAAAGATCGCGATCACGAGACAGGTCTCGAGATAGACGCAAATTAAAACGAAGACATAGTGGTGGCAGTGACAGTGACTCTTCAAACAGTTCTGCAGAGAGACACTCGAAACATCGACACAGTAAGAAGGAAGAACCAAAACGTAAGGTCCTGAAGCCGAGCGGTACCAACGTACCTCGAAGCGACAAAGCACATAGAAGGGATGACCGTCATCGGAGATCACATGGTAGCTACTGGTTACATGATGATAGAGATCATGTTAGTCACGAGGACAAACGTTCTGCCCTTATAAATGATGGCAAATCTATGCAAAAGAAACTGACTAAAAAGACTTCAGCAGAGAGGAAAACAAGCAATCGTGAAGTTCTTATGCCGAGCAAAGCGAAAGAAAGGAAAGAACAGAAGCATGTAACAGTTCGAGATAAATCGGAACGAGCTGCTGGAAATAAGTCGGAAGATGAAAGAGGGAAAAGTGAGGAAAAGGATTATGCATAGCGAATGTGCCAAACGTATCTTTTGTAAATAACTTATTAAGTTTTAAGCTGTACTTTATTTAATTTGTTCTTTTTTGGCTGGTTCCAACAACGTAGACTGAAGTATCTAGTCTGCTACAATTGTGTGCCGAATAGGGTTTGAAATATTACGTAGTGCCTCGGTTGTCCCAATTTTTTCGTTATTTGGAATATAACGTTTAACAGTTTCCGTTTAATAGTTTATAAGAACTTTATATTTGTATTTTAATATGGTTAGGCTGTTACAACGAATATTCAGACAACGCTGTGTAGTAATAACTGCAAATAACGTTAACTAAGGTGATGTATTAGGATATTTTATTTCTAGGGCGAAATGTTGAGTTATATGACCGAATCTCACTAATCAGTAAGATACCATTTTCGAACCGGGCTACCTGAACTACCTCTATTACATGTTCTTATAAGTCAGTGAGTTAACTTCTTTCACAATTTGTTGCCCGCATTTAGTACATTGTTGCCCTCATTTAGTACAAAATGTGCCCATCAAAGATACCATTGAATTGTAATTGACAAAGCAGCCACGTAAAATTACATTTTAGCACCGCATCTGACTTGAAACATTTTTTTGTCAAAGCTAAACACAATTTACTGTTCATCCTGTACGTATCATTGTGTGTTCTAAAACTTGATAAAATATGCACAATTGACCTCTTTACTCTTGAATTGTCAAACGTTTAGTTGAAAGTAATTAAGTGGGATAGCTATCCATGTGAAAGTTATGTATAATGTACAAAGTTACTTTGCAAATGCAGAGAATTTTTTCAAAATGCCAAACACAAAGTGTGTTATATGATAAAACTGTGATTGCTGGTTGAAAATGTTGCCCAACGAAAGGACTTCATACAATACACATAGAATTAAGAGAATTGTGTTTGTTGTGTATTATGAGTTTAAACCACGCTACTGTCTTTGAGATGAAAGAAGAAAAGTGGTAGTTGATACGATTTTTACAGAAAATTACCAGAAGCAAATAAAAAGTTTGGCATATTTGACATAAATGTGAATGAATGTGTGTAGTGATGATTTGTCTTTGGCCCTCAGCATCTTGGGTTATAGCATCAACGTGGTTGAGCAAAAGGGCTTAAAAAATTACATTCACATGAACCAATACCGCATCCCTTTGATGGCTGGTCATAAAATATTAACGTATATCTAGACTCTTACGTGAACCAGTAAGAGATAAAGTCATTTTTGCCTAAATTTATTAAATACCTGGTACCTTACTTCGCAGTGACATATTTCGCATGATACGAGCTGTCTAAGATTCGTTTTTAAAACTCACATTTGTTGAAATTAAAGAAGCCCACGTTTTTGTGGTCCTATTTTTATGGTTGATTTGTCGCGGTGAAGCCCACGACAAAAACGCTCAAAGATGTGCGGAAGAAGTGCACATGCTTTAAAAAAACCAGGTATATAAAAGGAAAAGAAAGTGGTTTTGCGAATGGTATTGAACTGTCAATGGAGTATTTCTTGTCTTTATTCGAGAAAATTTACGGGTTTCCCTTTCGATCAATCTTCTCCACCGAACGACAGATGTCACTATAACTGTCGTCGTATAAATATTTAATAGAGCGAAGCACATGACATAAAAACATTTTCCATTTGATACACAAATTTGCGAGGCACATGACATAAAAACATTTTCTATTTAATACACAAATTTGTTTCATTGCATGGTTAAAAATTAAAATTACGTTGCAATGTTGTACTTGTTGTTATTTAGCAGTCTCCTCCTTGCAGGAAAATGTACTCGATACGAACCCAACTGGGATTCGCTGGACAAGCGCCCGCTACCTTCTTGGTACGATGAAGCCAAATTTGGTATTTTCATCCACTGGGGAGTTTTCTCTGTGCCAAGCTTTGGAACTGAGTGGTTCTGGGAAAGATGGCAAACTAAGAACCCAGAATTTGTAAAATTCATGGAAGAAAATTACAAGCCAGATTTTACCTATGCTGATTTTGCTGCTGATTTTACAGCCGAATTCTATGATCCGGTTCAATGGGCTAAACTTTTCAAGGATGCTGGGGCCAAGTAAGTAGTTTTCATTCTTAAGGTAGTACGAAGACATGTAATATGTTGAAGGTACAGTTGTCCCCGGATATATCGATATTTTTGGTGCGGGAAAATAGCATCGATATAAGCGGGATATTGATTTAAGTGGAACAATTAATATGAAGGTCTATTAATTTGGCGCAGAAAAAAGTATCGATATAAGAGGGATGAAATCTTGGTTAGGTTTACTTAGTAAATCTGGATTCGTTTGTAGATATGTTGTACTCGTAAGCAAGCATCATGAAGGCTTCACCAACTGGCCCTCTAAGGTATCCTTCAATTGGAACTCGATGGCTGTTGGACCAAAGAGAGATCTCGTGGGTGTGTGATATTTGTTTATTGTGCATTTCCAAATAAATGTTAATCTTTGGCATTTAATTAAATGCTTTAAGGACATTAAATAAATATTTTTATATCCATTTTAGGGGAACTTGCAAGCGCTATAAGAAATAATACAGGCATTCACTTTGGCTTGTATCACTCGATGTTTGAATGGTTCAATCCTATGTACCTGGCTGACAAAGCTGCCAAGTTCAAAACGCGGACCTTTCCTGAGGTAGTACTGAGCACTTTTAATGTTTTATTTCTGATGATGTACTCCGTAATTGCAATGCGATTGAGGTATTTGTGTATTAACGAAAACCGTCCCTTCAAATAGAGAAAGACAATTCCTGAACTGCATGAATTGGTCGAGAACTACAAGCCGGATCTCATCTGGTCAGATGGACCAGAAGGCCCAAATGAGTACTGGAACAGCACCGGATTCCTCGCGTGGCTGTACAACGACAGGTCTCGTGCTAATATAAAATTACTTGGCTTTATCTGTTTTAAAGGTTAACATATCTATAATGGTAAAGCGTGCGTTTTGTCAAATTAATAGTGGTATACACGTATTAGCCTGCGTTTCACCTATTGTCATTTTGTATATTTCAGTCCCGTCAAAGATAAAGTCGTAGTAAATGATCGATGGTGTAGTGATGGATGTTCATGTCATCATGGAGGATACTATACCTGTTCTGATAGGTACAATCCAGGTAAGACATCATTCATTAATCACAAAGGTGCAGTGACATTCAACAAAGTAGCTTCTTCCTCATCAGAAGCAATGAACTTGGACAATGACTGGGAGATTGTGATAGAAACTGAAATTGATTACAGTAGAACCTGTCTTGAGCGGCACTAGACTTTTTGAGTACCAGAATGCCGTAAAAGGCAGCAATGCCGTTCAA
>JBCAUI010536839.1:0-11018 GCA_038406195.1 Haplosyllis anthogorgicola
TTTTCCTATTTTTCAGGGCCCGAAATTCCTATTTTCCTATTTTTTTGACCATTCCTATTACTTGACGCCCTGAGATAGCAGTTAAAAATGAAGCAACTTTCATTGCTATGACTTTGAACCTGACCCAATGATGTTTTCACCCAAACTATCAAAAATGAAGTTACAAAATCAAGCTGTATGGCCTGAATAGACGGACAAACAGGCGCGCGCAATTGAAAGCATTACCTTCTGCTGGTAATAAGTATGGATATATAATAAAATGTGTACATATAATTGTATATAATGGACATAAGCGTGAAGCGCTGCTGCGCAGGCGGCCCGGGTTCTATTCCCGGACAGGGTAGAGACGTTGGGCAGTGTCTAAGTAAATCACAGCCTCACCAGACCAAGGTGTAAAATTGGTACTAGCCCTATGTGGGAAGAACAGGAACAATTCTGCGCAATCTTACTGGGGATGTTTAGCTGCCGCCTGATCTCATCACCGCGAGGTGATGGCTCACTTGAGGGATAGCGCACACCAAGGTTGGGTGAGTTCCTGGCTGGGAAGTTAAAAGTTGTAAGCCGCAATTGATGTAGTGTGCTGCGAAATTTAGCGGTATATCAAGAGTAAATTAACTTAACATAATAAAATGGATATAGAAAATGTAACGCACCACTGGGGAATGCTGTAAAGAAAATAGGCCCACTAAACAAGTTGGTACTCACCCAAAAATGTATCATTGGGACGAAATTTATGGGTAAAGAGTTCGGCATAAACGAAGGTTCTAGATGGGATATTTGTAGGCTCCCGTCATCGGCCTAAGACTAACATCAATGATCGGACGATTGGAATCGCTCCAATACCCGGATCATCACCACAGTGAAAATTAATTATAATTTTACTTTATGCAATATATTTTGCTTAAAAATCAGCTAGTAGTGTACCAAACATGGGTCCTACAATTTTCTACCACATGGAAGATTCATGCAAAGAATTAAATGCGTTTGCTGTACCGAAGTATGTGTGATTATAACAGTTTATTACACTTTATGACACTACAGAAATTTAATCACAGATTTGATGATAATAGTACCGATGATCCGATCTTGGACACTTTCAATCGATGCATCGAATATCCGATGAATCCGCAGGGCTTTATAAGTTGCTTGTCAAACTACGGCTATGGTATTTGTGCAATCAACTGTCTCCTAAATAAACTGTGAGAATTAAGAAGCGAACATGTTAAATTCATAGAAAAGGAAAAATGTGATTGAAATTTTTTGTTTTGTTTTGTTTTTTTAGTAATTTTGTTAAAACATGCCTTTTTTTATCAGTCTCTCAAGTGGCTTGAAGTTCAGTAGGGAGTTTGAAATGGGCAAGATAGTTCTTCTTCAACGAAAAGTGCGACGCACAGACAGCATGCTTCACCCCTTAAGGCATTCCTTAGCGGTAGTCCGCAAGTCTCTGAATACTTAATTTTGGCGCTTAGTCCATTTCAAAGTCATTAGTCTGGATGAACCACCAAACAATAGACCGCACATCTTACTAAATTGTATGTAATTTAATCAGTCATAAACTTTGGAATTTTTATGGACTAGTAAATGTTAAATACTTATTTACCTGAAATACCTATTTTCCCTTCACTTCTCTGTTCGCTAAAATGACGGATCATACTTCAGAGTGGTCCGTTAATTACTCATTTACGGTGGGTGTCATTTAAAATAGAAGTCTTATCCTTTTTCCGTCTTTTTTTTTAAGGTAAATTTTAAAATTTTGTCAGTTTTTGCGAAAAGACGAACGATGCTTGGCTTTACCAAATAAGCTTCTGTAATCTTGGTTATACAAAGTCTGGAACCCAAGAGTCGTAACAAAATTAATTAAAATCTATTTTTAAACTCCCATCTTGGTTTGAGAATTAATTCTGAGAATTATTGCTATGTTTTATTGAGAAGTCCCACTGATTGAATTAATGACAAGTCCGCATTACATTCCACGCAGAAAAATAATGAACTAGTATAAATTTTGAAACGGACTTTTACTAATTGGAATACTTTTGGTGGTGAAGCCTAAACTTTTTATTAAAATTTGAACATGGACTCCAAATAGTATTGTTCATAAAATTGGTACACTACAGATTTCTTTTCTCAGCCGACATCCTACGAAGGAGCAAAGCAGCAATATTCTGCCGTGGCCATCGTGTTTTCATTAATAATTTTTAATTCCAAATTTCAAAGTGCGGCGAGAAATGTAATCCAAGCATTTAGGACGGCGGAGAAAAATCATGTGGAAAAATTAAACCTTTCATATTCAAAAGTGTGAATGATTAGGCTTTTTAAAATCATTAGGATTACATTGCACTGGCAGGATTTTCAAAGTGCGGCGACTGGAAAAAAAATTGAACTAAGTCTCCAAAAACCAAACTGTTTACAAATATCGATAAATTTTTGTAATATTTTTTCAATCAACTAGAGGTTAAACCTGCTGACGTATCGGAGGTAGCTTTATGTTTAGAAGGCTTAAAAAAACTCGGGTCTAAAATTGCTGTAAAAGGCAAAATACTCTTAAATATGTCGCTCATCCCCCCGACTCGAGTATCACCAATGTAATCCACAATAGAATAAAAAAACCTTTAATGACTTCAAAAAATCGCTCCGCAGTCTGTATCTCTTCACCAGATTTCAATGAGTTATTTACTTAATGACCGGAACTTGAAATGTTAAAATGTAGTCGAAAAGGCTGATTTTTTGGTTAACAAGAAATTTAAAGTTTATACGTAAGATTGCACAGGTTACCACAACAATCACAGTAATTAATCATAGATTGTACCTCATGATCTATTCTTTCAGTCATGTTGGTATTATACTACATGCTTAATGGCAATTATTTACATCATTTCGCGAGTATGATAATTACCTGTCATTACAAACTACTTGTTACCAAGAGTAATTACTGATTTGGAGAAACTTGTTTCCGTGACGACGGCTTCGGAACTAAATGAGTTGCAATTTCCGTAACCAATGGAAACAACTAGAGTGTCGTAGAGAAAGAAAGTATTTACAGTGAAACTTGTCATGGACGACCACATTTTGAACGACCACCCCACCATCCACGACCATGATATCTGCCCACTTATTAAATTAAAATTTACACAATTTGGACTTGTCTTCGGAGACCACCACCCCATGGACGACCACATAGCTTTCAAAGAATGGGGTGGTCGCCCAAGACAGGTTTTACTGTGGTAATATTGCTGACTGGACGTCGGGTAATTGATACCTTTTTAAATCTGTAGCGGTCATGCTCTGCATATGCTAACCCTTTAATTAATTAACAATTTGACGAAGTTTTCCATGTGTATGGAAGTTTCCAAACGCGAACTTATTCCAATTGGAAATGAAACAAAGAATCCGGTTGCACACAACTAGTGAATAATTTATTTTCTACAAGACTACAGGAGATATAGGTGTTGTCATCTCAGCTGCCTGGTACTCACTGACAGAGATACAGAGATTAACAGCTGCATTGCTGTAGGTGCTATCATGAATATTCATTAACCAATTAATTTAGTGGCTGCTGCAAAGCACAAGGAATGTGCGTGCGTGTTCCAAATGTTTCTTTGTTACGGTGGAAGTTTTACCGAACTTGGAGACCGAATTGAATTAATTTAATATTACAACACAACTAAAGCAAACACTTTGCAGTTACAGTATTATAAATTCAACGACGAAAATATAGCAAAACTAGAAATTAATCAGGTCGCGTGCTATGACACCAACAACAATGATACGGATTACATGCATCTCTCTCATTAGGCCTATTCCAAAATGAGACGAGCGTATTTTATTTCGCACATTTCTCCACAAATAAAGATTTTCATGGCATTTCACCGCAATACTGTGAAACTTGTCGAGGAAATCTTCATTCAGGGAACGAAATGTCATTGAATCACCCAGTTTTATCACAAACATTTACTTTTACAGGAATTGCACATTATGTATCTTTGGTTAAGCATAATATTAACCTAGTATTCTCCACAGGGAGCACAATATTGTAATGCAGATAGCTTGCCCAAGACAAATGTTACAATTTAGCATTCAGGCAGTACACGAAAAACCTCTTATTTCTGGTATCAGAGATTACAGAAACATGTAAAGAAACATGGGGTAAATGATAACACAGTTGGGCTGTGTTGACCTTGTTGCCAAAAACGTGTTGTTTTCTGAGAAGTAAATATTATGCAATGTTTTTTTGTAAAGCTGTACACATGAGTAATTGGTGTAGGTGAAGAAAAGCGCAATAAATGTCAGGGGAATGAACGCACAAAATTATTTCCAGTGGGGCTCAATTCTTACTAGTTATCTTAAACCATAATAGGCTGGGAATTTATATGATCCAAAGATACGACATCAGCACAATAAAGATTTGTCCAGGTCATAGTCTCTTTGTCTTAAAGAAGAAGACTGCGAGCGACATTCTATATTTTCAAAGGGAAAGTTAGATCCTAGTCTGCTTTTGCCCTGCTGGGTCTACTGACTAGCCATCTTTCATCATGATAATTAATCCGAAACACTTAACGTTTTGACAAGACCGATGCAGCTGTGTGGCAAAAACAAGCACATGCAATTTCCGGTTCCATATAAAAAGGCTGTCCAGCGGCCTGGAAGATGGCAGGAGTTTCTAAGCTGTTATTGTCATAAGTCGACAATGTTGACCTCTAGGCTAAGTTAGATCCCTGTTCTTTTCATGCCGTTCACAGATGATTGGTTAAAGTAAACAAGTGGTTCTGGAGCGTTGTTACACCCAGCTACTGTAAGGACAGATTCTTTCTGCGAGAACTCAACATTACTGGGAGCCTGTTTCTCAGTTTGAAGGTCTTTTTGCAGACAGTAAACTTTTGTTTGGGGCACTATTTATGTATGTAGGTAGTACAATGCCAATTATCAATTATGTTACAGTTTTATGCATTTACCTGTATCCACACACGTTAAGATCGCTATTTCTGTTTATCCTACTGTAAGATAAGGTTTTTATGATGTGTACGTATTTCTTTCACTACAGAACCTTCGCACACAAGTAAAACAAGTCGGCGGTGAGTCTGTTTGATCTACAGCCCTGTGTATTCTGTGCGGTGGATGTATCTCTCTTTCCTCGCTTGAGTAGAACCTCTCTTAACATCATTATGTTCGAGCCAAAAAGAATTCTATCTCAGGCGATACAAAGTGTTCTGTAATTTATTCAACTGGGGGGATTGTTCACTGCCTGTGTAAATGTACAGACAGTATTTTTCAGCAGTGGTTGTAAGCAGTTTTCAATCAGGAGGGGGCGCGAATGGAAAGATCCAACCTGTTTGGCTGAAGTTCAATAAACTATTTGACCCTCATGCCTAAGGGCAATGAGGGTCTAAGTATTGGACGAAATCTAGGTTTGTGTTTTGGGCCGTCATTGCAAAAGGGTGACCAGGACCCCCCCGCTCCCCCCCCCCCCCCCCACCCAGACGGGGAAAATGCATTTCTGAGCATTTCAGACAATTCTCTAAATACGGCATGAGGGTCAGTGATCCATCAGGTCACATATCTCTCGTTTATATTTCATTTGCAACAGAAATATCTCATTGTATTGTACTTTGAGCGAGACACAAAGCACCTTGCCCAAAATCACAAACTGAAACATTAACCATACACGCCCATGTATAGCTCCTGTTGAGCAAAATCAATCAGAAAGGATTCTGGGGTTACAGCAAGTGAGTACACACATAAGCGACAGATTCACCCTGACACCCTGACTATGAACCTAACGTCCGTAACAGGGGTACCAGTGGTTTCATAAAATGAATTTTGGGTCCACAAATTTTTCTACTGTTTCAATTTTTGGCTCATTTAGCATATGCCAAAGAGCCTATAGAATCATGAAGTGTCCATTGTCATTGGCATTGGCATTGTCATCATCGTCGTCTGTGCACAGTCTTCCTGAGCACACTATTGATCATAGAGACTTCATATCATGCAAACATATGCACCTATGTCCCATCTCAAAGCCTAACAAAAATTATGTTCCTGCGACCTTTATTCTCAAATTGGCATTCATATTTGTATTTTTCTTTGAACCTTATTTGTGGACACACAGGTAAAGATACAGACATCATATTTTGTAGTCGTATGCATCTATATACCCTCTTCATTTCCTGTGAAAGTTACATTGATGCTGCTTATATTTCTAGTTTGACAGCCATATTTGTGGTTTTTTTCATTGGTCACATTGAAAATTTGATCTTAGACATTTTGTATCCTTGTGATATTGTGACCTAAATTGCCTTAAGTGTTTTGATAATGCCAAATGAGCTCAGGTCTATCTGGACCTATTTTTTCTGTTTGTAGGATGAGAACAGTGATCTATACTACGCCGTGCCCTGGTCGCACGGAACTCTCGGCTTCCTCGTATCAGCTGAAATTCGAATCATTCCAGCAAAAAAATACGTCAAGGTACATTACCAGCCAGTCCACACTTTTCAGGTAAGTTGATACTTTAAATATAAAAATGTAGCATTTAGTGTCAACCGTATTTGCCCATTAGAAAAATGGAAATGCCACTACCGGTTCAATGCTTTGCAAAGAAATATTGTATTTCCTGTTTTTCCTTTTTAGGTCAAGGTATGTTTTGATAGCTAGAGGTCCGGTTATTAAATGTAAAACAACAAATATTATCAATCTTAATTTGTCTATCAGTGTATTATCATTTCTGTAAATAAAATGATACCTTTTCGCCTTAATTAAATTATTTTCCATTTAATATATGGGCTGTTCTCATTTGATTAGGAGAAATACGGTATCATAGAGTCATCTGAGTAATTCGATGAATTATTGTTAGGTGAACAAGGGCTTCCTTCATCACGCTGATTCCTTCTAAAGGAAATGAATGCCTTCCAAAGAAATAAGTGTAATTTATGTGACGAATGATGCTTTACTTCAGGATGTGGTAAACAAATTTCGAGATGAAACAATGAGAGAAGGTGACAATAACTTCGTTGAAGGTTTGATGTATTCCAAGGAAACAGCCGTAATAATGACCGGCACTCTCACTGATGATGCCGAGTCTGATAAAGTAAGACTACATATTTTTAACATTTGTTTTATTACGATTTTAGCTCAATTTTTTGAGAGCGGCAGTCGGAAAAATAACTGACTCTAGTGTGTATTGCAACATTATTTATTTATTGACATTATGGAGACCTTTACTGAGATGGCGAAGACTGTAGGACTTTTATTGTCGGATCTAAGGGGGCATCACTCGAACGCCCCCGCCAGCGGCTCAGATTTATTTCATTTTCATGGAGTTTTGGAGAAATCAATTGGAGGGCATCCCTCCAAAGTCTTAAAGATGCCTCGGTACCCAGTGGTACTACCCACTCGAATAGACCCGCAGTTTTTGTACCAGTGTGTTCCCAATTAAATCATGAGCAGCGAGAAACGTAATGCAACAAGTAAAAAAGTCTGGCCTAAAGAACAAATATAAAGTAAAAGCGCCTTATAATTAAGTTATGATTTGGCAAAAAGAGCGTAAACCATTTATTGTCAATGGTTAAGAATGTAAGGCCTTTTTTTTTTAATCATTTGGATTACATTGCACTTTCAGGATTTTCAAAGTGCGGCGATCGGAAAAAAAAAATTGAACTTGGTCCCAAGAAAGCCAAACTGTTTATAAATATCGATAAAATATTTAATATTTCTCAATCGTCTCCTGACGGAACTCGTTATGATGCAAAAATCTTGCCGTGCGCATCATGTTTCAACCTCAAATGAGGTGTTTTGGTTTTTTTTGAAATCCCGATTTCAAAGTGCGGCGGGAAATGTAAATAAAAAAAGCCTAATCACTGAATTTTCTCATTTGAAATAACGGAGCACTTATAAAATGAAATTATTTTTACGGCTGGGAGGCTAATGTAAATTTCAGTTAAAAGTTTTATCTTGTTAAATTCCAAAAAACTAGACGCTTACTATTTAATAAATACATCATCCACCGCTCCGAAGATCGAGAGAATTAAAAGTAAAATGACAGAAAACGTTTCGGTTCCATTTTGATATTGTACATTTTCGAAACAAACATGACTCAATTCTGTAGAAAAAAATAGGGAGCAATTGTTTTGTGTCAAAAGTGTTGTATGTAGCAAAGTCCATATCCTATGCTATTTTATCCGTCGATGTAACAGAATCTAACAAAACGTCTGAACTAATATTTGTCCCCCCTAGACTTCTGAGTTGAGCACATATTGTCTTAAAGTATAGAAAGCCAGCATTAAAAGGGCCGACACTTCTACTTTTTGGCCATAATTTAGAACCATTTCATTGACATCCGATGTGATAAAGAAAAGAAGTACAATTATGCCATATCTAATCATATATGCCTTTCTTTACTAGGACTCTTTACATGAGACACGTGTTTGAATAAAAAAAACCCAGAATTTTGGGAAATATTAATTTGTTTCAACCAATACCTTAAAGAACTTAACGGCTTTTTGTTTTGTTTAAGATGCGTTCTGCCATGCTCGCGGCTCCTTTTAAAGTACACGTCTAGTGACACATGTACTTAAATGGTGGAGGGTTTATTGCTGAGGCTTTACTTTGATTGTTTATGTTTACAGTGTAAAAGTCACTTGAACGATGGCGTGGTCCAGAAAGTCCCAAGTTCAGTCAAATTAAAACACGCATCACAGAGATGTCTGTCTGGAGAAAAAGGCTTGACAATTGTAAATGCATTAAAAAAAGAAGCAGAGTGAAATGCTCTTTTAATTCTTCAGTGGCGTAAATTACAGACTGTCGCCGTCGCCGTTCTTTTATCAAATTAATCAAAGTTATATCCCCCGAGATGGGGACATTTCACGGGTTTTTTTTTTTTTTCAAAGTTTAAAACTCGCATGGCCGTACTATTGCGACAAAAAAAGCCTCAATTTCAGTAAACTCTTAAAATTTACAATTGCAAAGAAATCTTTTCGCTTGACAGAATCTTTCCCTTGACAGACCAAATGCAACGCAACAGGTTGCAGCGAATTCCTTTCGTCACAGACAGGTTTTCTCGTCACAGGCTTTCTTTTCAGGCAGACTACTGTATTTGGTCGAAATCCTTTTTTTTCACGAGTAACTTTAAATAAAGGTCAGACATAACAGTGGGTCAAATGTACCCGAGACATGTTTTCCGTCTAGCTCCTATGAAGGTGTAGGTACTATATAACAAATACACTGATTTAACTTGAGCTAAAATAGCTTTTGATTTCAAATGCTTCTAATAATATAAACCTGAATATCCATTACAGATCAACCCAATAGGACGTTGGCACAAACCTTGGTTCTACCGCCATGCTGAGGGGTTCCTGAAGAAAGGTGAAGCGACAGAATACATCCCCCTCCGACACTACTACCACAGACACACTAAAGCTATATTCTGGCAAATGCAGGTAAACATCATGAAAGGGTCATGTGCGGGTTTGATTTCACGACCATGTTCGGGATGGAGGGTCTTTTTAAATGATAAACTTGCCCATCAGCACCAGTAGGTAAAAATTGAGCAACAGTATAGTGGCATTGCTTAACTAGTTTTCGGTTGATCACCGTCTTGGCTGGTACCTAGAAGGGCAACCATCCAGTAGAAGGTAACCATCCAAGTAAACCGATCAGGTCCAAATGGGAGTACCAGTGGCTCTAAAGTGGTTGTGTGCTGATCCCAGAATAAGTAACTTGCTACCAAAAAGAGGATAAATTAGAATTGGCAAAATATGCTGGAAACTTTCTGTGAACCTGTTACGTTCGCAGAATTATTGTGTGGCCACATGGTCAAGTCGGAAATCTATCTATCTTATGTCCTTATATAGTACAACAGGACGAAAAAGTTGACTTGATAGTGCATTGTTTGCAATTTTGGTCTGACGATAAATATTGATAACATTCTTTTCATGTTGTATCATCCACATGTAAAATGAGTCAAGGCTGATATGACTAATTGTGGACAAGATAAGATAGCAAAATTGCAGTGAACAAAATTATGAAAATAGTAGTAATACGATTGTATGTGTCGACTTCTGGCATTCTGGCAAAGGTTATTTTTGGTTATCTGGTTGAATTAAAGTTTAATATTTATCTTATTTTCTGTTATTGTAGGCAATCCATCATTGAAAATAACAATGACGTAAACTTAAATTCAAATCATCAATGTTATAATTGAATTAAAATTGCAAAAGTCCTTAATCCAATTAACAGTTAGATTCGAATTTGATCCTGGAAACATAAAATGGTGAAATGGAATCAATTTTTGATATAGTGGATAAGAATTGTGTTACACATCACATGAATAAAAGCATATTAAAACCGATAAAATCGCGCATAAATTAAATGCTATCTCCAAAGCAGATCCGAGAAGCGAAATCGGCTTGGAAAAGTAAAATAACGTAATAAGAATTAAAAACTTTTAAATTTAAATAGAAATTCAAAGGCACGAATTTGTTGTTTTTGCAGGACATCATTCCATTCGGCAACAGTTTGATATTCCGCTGGATGTTTGGCTGGATGATGCCGCCCAAGATCTCGCTGCTGAAGCTGACACAAGGCGAGACGATCAAGCGGATGTACGAGGAGCACCAGATGATCCAGGACATGCTGGTGCCCATGCGACATCTCGGCGATGCGCTCAACTGCTTCCACAAAGAAACTGAGGTAAATAAGGCAGTGTCCGACAAAAGATCTAACGAAATAAGGTCTACAACAAAAGATCTACTGAACATAAGATCTATTAAAAAAAGGTCTTGTGGTTCAATAAACACGCAAATCTGCAAAATTACAAGTTATGCATTAAAATCAAACAGTGTTGTAACATGCTATTGTGCTCATATTTTTACTTCAGAATTTAGACCTTTTGGACTCAGACCTTCTGTCAGTTAGACCAGATCTTTTAGTTTTAGATCTTACTAGGTGAAACCCGTGCTTGGCACGGTTAGGGAATGCCAGTGTATGTGAAAGGTGAGACCATCCTCTTCTCCGAGTGTACTTGGGCCCAG
>JBCAUI010536850.1:0-11018 GCA_038406195.1 Haplosyllis anthogorgicola
CTACCAATGCCAGGCAATGTAATTGTTTATGTGTCCCATAGTAAAGGTCCAAGTCTCTACTTAATGCAAATCATAGCAGAATTTTAGATTTTTGGCCTAATTAACAGCAATTTCCATATATAGTAAATGACAAAAATGGTTGCCATTTTTTCCGTCATAATTTCTTTTAACTTTTGACCACCAAAAAAGTTGTATGTTCCCTTTTCCGAAGATGACATATTGTTCCACTTTCAATTGATATACATAAAATGACCTTTTTTTGCCAATATGTATATAACACTTTTTCCAGTTCACCATCCTATATATAGTCTGGTTAAAAGTCTAATAGACTTTAAATCAGACAAAAATTAGAAACAAATCCACATATTGATCGTAAATTCCAATGTGGCCTCTCAAAGCTGTGGCTTGTTAAAACAGGTTCTACTGTATGAACCTTCATCGCCTCAGTCACAGACAACTTAAATGTGGTACAATTTACAAATAAATGTGAATATTTTTCAATCTGATTGCCAACACTAGTCACAGTGACTCTTAGCACCTACCAGTGATACTATGAATGTAAACAGCCAAGCATAAACGAAGAAATAGTCTCCACCAATTTTGATAATCCACACCAGTAATGCAGTTATTGGTAAGGCAAGGGCAAGGCTAACAAGTAACTTCTTTATACTGTCTTTTATAAAGAAACCAAGTGTCTGAAACATAAAACGAATAATACATGTGCTACATGAATCTGAATGGTAATGATAGTATTACATGAAAAATTCTTTTGAACTCTATGTTGTAATAAAATGTATTAAATATAAAAAGATATGTCTACGCCTATCAGATAATCACAGCATTGATTGCACATTACAACGTTCACTTGTGCAGGGTCATTCATTGTTGTAAGATCTTTATGAGATGGAGCCACCTCCCAGATCTACTCCCTGGGGATCATTCAGGTACGCTAAACAGAGATTGAAATGGACCTCACTTAAAAAAAAACGGAAAAAATCACATCTCAGTAATTTTACTAAGCAATATGACCAAAAGTGAAATAAATGTCCATGGGCAAAAAAAATCGGAAAGGAGTATTCTGATTACATAAAAAAACGGAATTCCGGCTAAAACTGGAAAATTTCCATCTCTGGCATTTTTGCTTCACCATGTCAACCTGTCGAAATGTGCATTTTTATTATTATTTGGAAGTGCCTACCTGTTTATTGAAACCGTGTCTTTCTTCAATTACAAATGTGCTATACAAGCTCCAAGGTGTTCCAACAATAACACTAAATATCACAGATCCGATCATGAACACCATTGATTGAGATATCTGAAATCCAGCAAAAATAACCACAAGCTTAACATAAGAAAACGAGTTGGCAATTTTATAATTGCTTATTGTCTTTCGAATACATGTGACAACACTGTTTCTAGCGCCATGTGGTAACGTGGTAACCTTGTATTTTGTGACGTCATTATGTGCTGCCATCTTAGATGACCGGAAGTTTGTTTTTTAAACTGAAGACCACTTACCGGGAAATCCGTAGGTTAGCCCTGGGCTTATTTATGTTAGTATATTTTGGCATCAGCTGTTACATTTAAGGATGATATATTGTTACATACAGTGTGGGCAAGAGATTTCTGGAGGATAAATTGTATAAAAAAATTCAATCACCTCATACTCTTCATCAAATCCAAAATGCTCCAAGATATCACCTGATTTTCTCCACAGGAATGGCATTCCGCCAAGGAGTAGTATAAACTAAAATAAATACAAGTGAAACATATTTATGTGCATGCCACAAACATACCGTTTTATAAACTAACCATTAAACTGACACAAACTTTGCGCAGATGCAAGGACGCTGGGACACACAATATGTTAATTTTCAATGTACAGTAGAATCTGTTTTGAGCGGCACCCTAATTTTTCAGGGTCAAGGTGCGATATAAAGCAGCTATACCATTAAACGGGCTAGATAAACTGAGTTAGCCATCTTACCGTTATTTCAAATTGAGAATAAAGTCCAGCCCAGAAGCCAAATACACTTTTATCTATTTGGTACAGCCTGGCTTTTTCGAAGGTTTCCTCATCCATAACTCCCTTTAGTTCTACTGGGACTTCACTGACGGTTTTGTAAAGTTTACGCTGAAAATTGAAAATAAAGGACTATAATATAATCAGTGATCATTTAGATATCTTGTTACCAAATGCATGCACGCTATTTCATTTGCACACTGACAACACGTTCTTTACATTCTGCAACAAAGGTAATTCACCTTTCTTTGTAAACAACTAATTTCAACTAAAAAGAGTTTCGGCATATTTCAAGAAATCTGTCAAGAATCCATCTTTTATTTTACTCTGTTATTTTACTGAAATGGTGAGCCTGTATGTTACGGCCATAAGCAATGGATCTATAAATTGGTTCTTAATGACAAGTTTCCCTGGACAAACAGCAAATAATGTCTCTGAAAATCACAGCCCCATAAGACTGCGGTGTAAAATTGGTACCAGTCCTATGTGGCAGCATGTGAATACATCACGATGACGTGATGGCTCACTTGGGGGATAGCTCGCATCGATGTTGGGTGAGTTCCCAAGTGAGTCCCTGGCTGGGAAGTTTAAAGTTTGTAAACCGCATCTGTTACCTGAACTGAAGACGGTTTATCAAGAACAAATATTTTTTGGTGAATTTGTCTCTCAAACATTTACAAATATCCTTACATTTTACACATTATACCATCATGTTTACCTGTCTGTATGAAAGATACGCTTCCCATAGATACATGATCCATGAGAAGGCCAGTACAGCCTTCATTATGTCGGTAAGAATTAAATAATCTGTTAATTTCTCCATCTCGACGACCGGCTCAAATCCAAAATGTGATGCCGCGGGTTTCAGTGCGCATCTTTCGCAAACTCGAATGTTATCTCGAAGACTTACGTAGAATTTTTCTTGGCCTTTAAATACGGACAGATTGTCATTTAAAACCAATAGATGAAATCTGTATTTATTTTACTGTTCATATTTTAGGATTGAACATTAACTCAAGCCGTTGCTGAGATATACAGTGGGAGTTGATTTCCTCAGTCTTAAGTGACAATCTAGAAAATGAGTTCACCAAAGAAAGTCCAAAATGGCGCCGACAAAAGGGAAAGGAAAATTATTTTGAAGCAATTAACTTCAAATTATATGAAAGTATTGAACATTGATACATTATAATAGTGTATACGCATAACTAAAAAGGTGAGAAAAGATCGATGTTGTGAACTTTGTGTTTGGGTTGCGATTTAAGATATAAATACAAAAGGGAACCCCGTACTAAATTAGTTGTTGCACAGGCGGTCAGCACATCAGCTCCCATGTAGACTAATGTATGAATAATAAGATAGTAAACGATGGTACATGTTCGAATAATGAGTAACAAGTAGCTAAAGAATGAGTATCAAGTAAAGTGTACTATATAGTAAGTCAGAAAAAGTTACAATTTAAATCAATCGTTTGTGCGTGAAGTTTGAATCGATAAGCTTCTGTTGGGGTGGTATTTTGATAGATAGTTGCAATACTAAAGTAAAGGACAATAGTTTTATTGACCTCACCTTTGTTAAGCTTCTGATGGGCCATAAATCTAATATATTTGATTCATGCCGAGATATTATCTCAAAAAGTCGATAAAACCATTGAACCATGTTGTCCAGATCTTGATAATCTGTATGCAAATGTCATTGGCATCTCGACTCTTTACAACAGCTTGGTCTAGATGTAAAAAAAAAAAAAAAAAGCTAAAGAACATCAATTTTGAATAGTCTTAGTGTAGAGGTAAAATTTATAAAGTCTACATGATACAGTAATTTGTTTAAAATAACTAAGGATACATATGTATGTTTCAGATGCCACCGATAGAACAGCAACAACAACTGCTACCTGTAGGGGCGCACCATGTTATGGGATTGCCAAATGCACAAGGAGGAGTTCCACCAGGAGTTATCTCACTGTCAACGTTGATAGATTACATCATACAGAGAACCTATCATGACCTCCAAGTTCTGTCTGAATTGTAAGTTCATCAACTTTGTGAAGTATCGCTGTAACCAAGGTGATGTTGCAGCATCAAGTTGACAATTGCACATTGCCACCAGACGAACATTTAAATCCCAGCAACAAAATGTACAATGCACACACGAGTATATTCCAGTTTTTGATGCCGACATTATCTTGAGTAGTCGTATGCAACTATAAATATATCCAAACCATTCTTGCATTTTGTGCCATCTGCCTATATCACTACATGGCCATTTATTTTCTTTCAGATTGCCAAGAAAAACGGACATGGAAAGGTATTAAAAACCCTTCATCTTCTATTTAAATTACATGCTCAAAAGTGATTTTAGTCAGTAAAAAGCGTTTATTAGTCTGTCGCGCATGCGTCGATAGACTTCTGTGTTGGGTAACCTAAAACATCAATGAACTCAATAAAGGACCGGGAACCTGTCGGATGGGAAAGGTTAGGGTGCATGGCTGTGAACTCTGTTAAAACTTGTTCACTCTTCCAGCGATAGACTCCTTAGCCGGCAGGATAATTCTAGTTTTTAATTTGGACTGAATCTCATTATGGTTGTTTTTGGTTGCAGGAAAATTGAAATTGTTCAATTTGCAAGTCGCACGAGACAATTATTTGTGAGGCTGTTGGCTCTTGTTAAGTGGGCAAACAGCGCCAGCAAGGTCGACAAATGTGGGGTAAGTGACAGCTATAAGTACATGTATCTATAAGTAGTAAACTTGTTTTTATGGTGGAACTCAGTTGAAAGTGAAGAAATTAAACATTTTCTTTCCTGTCTTCACAGATGATATCGTCATTCTTGGATCAACAAGCTGTCTTGTTTGTGGACACGGCTGATGCGTTGGCTCGAACAGCTAGAGAAACTTTGGTTCATGCTCGCCTACCGAGCTTCTCATTACCTTGTGCTATAGACGTTCTCACAACTGGAACCTATCCACGTCTTCCGACATGTATCAAGGTAGAATAGTGTCTGTACTTTACCATTTCCCTAGGTACAATTGAAATTATTTGCCAGCATTAGAAAATCAAATTTTATTATTTATTTATTTATTTCATTTATTTATTTATTTTGGGCTTTTCCAGGAAAGGATTGTTCCACCAGATCCCATAAGTGCTAAAGATAAGGAAGAAACTTTAAAACGGTTGGATCAGATTATTGAGTACAGACTGGTCACCTCGGAACTACCACTTCACATGAGAAATCTAACTATTGGTAAGTTGTATGATCTCGTTGTCATAATATTTTATTTTCAGAATTTCAGTGTTTGTTTTAGCGGATTCATCTCTATTTAGAATTGTTATTAAAAGCTGTACTAGAACATGGCTGAAGTGATAAACAGTAAGACACAACGGAAAGTTTGTAAAATACTATTTAATGTCTAATTTATGTTTCCTGTTATAATTTCAGAAAATGGCAGGGTGAAATTCTTTGTTAAACACGAATTTGCGGTAAGTGTGTAATTATAATTTAAGAAACTGTAATTCCTGGAAATTTTCTACGATAAAACAACACGAAAACAAGACAATTTTAATATACGAGTTTTCTGCAGGCAACCTTGACAGTTATGGGAGATGGCCCAGATATTCCATGGCGATTGCTAGACATAGATATCCTCGTAGAAGATCCCGAAACAGGAGGTAAGTTTGAAACTGATTTGAAAAGAATTTGCAAATTATAAATATAGTCTGCTTTGAAAAATACTTTCAAGCTACTTGACACATATCGTGTGGGAATGTTGCAGTAGAATTGGAACTAAATTGTAATTCACAATCTTATATTTTATGTTCTTTATACACAGGTGGTAAAGCACTGGTTCACTCGCTGCAAGTAAACTACATACATCAGTTGGTGCAGACCAGGCTAATGGATAACGATGCCCCGCTGCATGATCTCTACAACTGCTTGCGTATCCTATGAAGTTAAAAATATAACCTGGTACAATGCGTTAATTGTCATTTTGTCAATTTTTTTCGAGCTTTAAACTCGATATTTATCATTCTCCTTAACTATGTATAAGATTCATTCTGCCAATCATTACAACTAGAAGTGTTGCACTCACAAGCGCAGCGGCTTATACAACAGAGGCTGAGGGATCATGTCAAAGTTGATGAGTACAACCCCGGAAAATGCCTCAGACTCTCGTATTGGAGGTAAAATACTTTTCCTGTGCTGCTAGAATAGAATACCTATGAATTTGCAACTCAATACCATTAATTAGACTACAGGACATAAATTAAATTCAATATTGCTCGAAATTCTGTTTCAGGGACAACAGCAGAAAATTTCCTGGATCTTGTAAGTAACTCGTTTTAATATAAAATTTACAAGTTGTGATAGATGATGTAATTAACATCCTCTTGTAAGGTTATATCTAGTAAGGTTCAAATGTATTTTCTTGCCACAGATTACAAGTTGAGTATACACGTGGATGAACAGAATCCTTCCAAACCGCTGCAAGTGGCTCATGCACCACAGATACAAGGGTCAGAGAGCAGCAAAGTGGCTCAAGCTATCCGGGTAAATACCTGTTTTGGTTCAGAAATATTGAAAAGAGATGCTTGTCATAAAATAATAGGATGAATTCAATCAAACTGTCGGAGAATAACTTTCCATGTGTAAGAGGCAGGTATTGAAATTTTCTGCACAATTTCTGAAATATTGTATAATGTTGCAGAGTGACCATTTGTCGCTTGAGAAGCTACTTATTCACACAATACAAGTGAGAAGCACAGCCAAACTGAAGGATTTGGAAAGGGAGTTCTGTTGTCACGTACCAGGCAGATGTAAGTTTCACATAGTTTTATAATATTCGACAGTATTTTCACCTTCCCCATTGATGTTAATGGAGATGCTGCACCTATCTATCTCTTATGTAGTTACACTCCTGTGTCATGTTATACAAAGCGGGGGTTTTTTTCATTTTTTTTTCAAACGATTTAGGTGATCTTCGAGACTTGCCAACTGTGTTGTATGTTCCAATATTGAACCCATGCATGGCAACGGAGAAACTGAGTGTTGCCGTCAATATACAGACAGGCAACTTCATGGTATCACTTGGTGGGAAAGGTAAGCTGTTTAACACACATTACTACTGAATGGAAGATATTATAATATAACTTACTTTAAAAAATTAAATAACTTAACTGGACTGAGCCTACACGACAGATTACTTGCATTTTCTTTTTCATCAGAAACCGAACTAACTGAAGAGATTGAGGAATGTTTGAACAGTGACCACAGGGACTTAAGAAAACTGTTGTCCAAAGTGAGGTGAGTACGACATGATGTATCCTTAACAGTCTCAGTATGATCACTTGTGATCCCCCCTCCTCCCGCCATCGCGTTGGAGGGTTATGTGCATTGCGTTCAAATAACGTAACAGTTCTCAACATTGGGTGACTTATGACGTCATGTAACTGGACACAAAGGTCAATCGGAGGGCTGTGTTCAAAATTTCAAGGAAAAGCCAATTTTGAAGAATGCCATACAAGTTGCATAATTGAAAGAAGACTCGATATTAACAATTTATTATTTTGGAACAGATTGTGGCTGGGTTTGAAGAGATGTGAACGTTCCATACACCACATACAAGCTCCTGCCTTGTATCATCTGCCACAGATCAATACTGATGAACATCCCATATCAAAGTTATCCCCAGATAAGTTGTTCGTCAGACTTGCTAAACAACACAACTATTACATAGTAAGTGGCGTTGATACATGTGTGTTAAAACAATAGCTATTTTATGTATTCTAATTCCATAATATTGGGAAAGGGACGTCATTACCACTGCATATGTTTTATTTCAATCAAATTTTACTTGAGGTATTTGCTTAGATATGTCAGTGATTTGTGTTTCGATAGGTTGTTGAAGTGAAGGAAACGCAGCGTCGGGCTCTGACGTACAAACATTACATCCTCAAGGCAGAACCGTGCACATTTGAACAAGCCTCGGGAGAAACACTTGACGATGTACCACAGTCATACCTGCGTCCAGGCAGCTTAGTGGAACTGGATACATTCCTCCTCACGCACGGACCAGCTGCTATATTACACGGTAAATGTAGTACTGCAACAAAAAGATGAATGAACTAACGGTGATATTATGCCGTTAAGTGACTTCGAAAAATTAGGTACAGTGGAACTTGTGTTTTATGCAACCCCAGGAGACCGAGGTTTACCTCATGTAAATGACAAGTTGCCGTAAAACGGAGGTCTAATATAAAGCAAATAACCACAATGGTTCTCAAAACTATTACGTTAAATAGAGGCACGTAAAAGACAGGTTCCACTGTGACCATTTCAAAAGCTAGAGTAAGTGTACATGTCGAACGAATCTGAACAAAATGGAAGTAATTCTGTAAGTTTATATATTTTATTATTACAGATGTAAAAGAAGAGCCTCTTAGTTCCCTTCATCGAAAGAGAAAGGTACGTTGTTATTGGGAATATTATTTACAAATAGTCCAAATATTGTCATAATTCGTATAAACAAAATGATTTATTATTAAATTTGATATGTCAAGTGTCTCCACTATTTTTTTGGTGACAACCGTCACAATCCCTAATCTGGGAACAGCACACAACCCTTTGTGTCCCCTTTATTTGTTAGTTTTCCTTAATATCTAGTTGTTGCGAGGAGAGGCGGTCGAACCTCCAAATAAGAGGCAGATGATGTCACCTTATTTCCTCCCTGAGTTGTCACATCTCATTGGTTATTGTGAGGATAAAATTCCGTTTGTACATCTTGCCACTTGTGTAAGTATAAGTCAGTCTATACTGTGTTTTCGTGTCAAATGTGAATCACAGTCTGTTTCTGGTTATATTTGTATTACGTTGGAATATGTCATTTTTGTAGTGTTGTGGATTATTAAAAAATCAAATTTTTATTGTTGTAGTTGGAGCAAAACACTATTTTGCATCAAGGAATTCAAGTCGAGGCAGATGGTGTTGGATTGGTGCTTACACTTCTTGAGTTAGTAATTTTCCTTAAAGTTCTTTTCCTAAAATGAAAGTAAGGACGTCGGTTTTGCTTTCTTTCTTATCAATTTGAAGAGGGTAACACATACCAGAACAATTTAAACAAAAAGGTCTGATTCTGTTTGCAGCATGCCTCCATGTGGTGGAATTGGCAAAGAAGGAAGTGAGCGATTGCAGTCAGACCTGTTGTCATGCAAGATACGACTGCAGCGTAAATCACAAAGGGTTTGGTGCATGGAGTCCATATTTTCTAACTGTCCAGTGAAGAGTGCTAATCCAAAGGAGCAAGGTACTTTTTCCATTTTGTGTTTCATGTTCCATGTACACTTCATTAGTTATATTTAGATAAGAACAAAATTGACTACTGATTTTATTTTATTTTATTTATTTATTTTGTTTGCGATACTGATTAAAATTACATGTGTACAAAATAAATTTATGTTGGCGATGTAGAATTACATGTGTGTGCTTCCTGGTAATCTACCAAGTAGCTACAGGCTACATAAATTGACACTGCATAACACATAACATATCTTGTTATAAATTTCAGGGCCTGTGCACAGAGTTGTATATTTTTACGAGTTAACGAGCAGTGAGTCTGTGGAGAAAACAGTGCATAGCATTATTGATGACTGGAATTCATTGGCACAACTCTATGCTGCTGTTCTTAAGTTTGCTGAGGTCTACAACAGTGAGTGAACATCGGCCAATTTGGTCTTTTATTTGCATTTTACATGTAATAATCTGCAGATTTTGTTTGGCGTTTAATTTCTACAAAGTGACATTTTTATTTTGTTATCGTCAACATTTTTATTATTTATGGTTGATATTTCATGTTGTTTTATTCTTGGTCTTCAGAGGATTCAGAGCTTCAAGGGGGAGTTGAGATCAGGTCATTTACATACAAACGTCTTACATTAGCGTACGGACCAAATAAATGCTACTGCGTAAGTACATTTCAAAATAGCTAATTGCAGTTGCTTGATATATTCAAGTTACCGTGTAAAGAGGAAATATCAATTCATCAATTCCTGTAAAATCGTTATTCCATTTCATGATCAGGCTACGATCCAATACAAGAGTGTGGATAAGCTACTCCACCTGTCTTTTGGAACATGCGGCCAGGCTACAATGTATAATTGTCACACACTGATGCAAAGACAACTAGAACATCAACTCAACGAAACTAAATCTATTGCTCTCCTTGCTCGGGTAAGATGAATAATAATTTGTTATCGTAACATACATCTACTGAAGAAATGAATGTAATTGTCAGCAAAGGTAGTGACATACCCAGTTCGATTTAGAGACGAACCATTTTATTATCATTTTTAGCTTGTAATGGAAACCTGGGGCCCAATGGTGGCCATTGGAAAATTGACAACAGCGCCAATGCAGGCAGGGACCATGATGGGCGGCAGTGGCCAGGTATGTCTTCTCATGTTGTGTACGGATCATTAACACTGAACAGTGATATTATTCTGAACAGTATTCAAAGGCAACTAGGTAAGGATGCCCACTGTTGCGGGCATAAAGTAACTCTAAAAGTAGGTCGTCATGACCTAGTTATGGAAGTAGGTCACAATAAGTAGGTCATATATGTTAGCCAAGGTCAAGTTCATTGCCATAGTTGACAGTTCTTAGTCTTAGTCCTAATTTGGAAAGTAGGTCATCATGACTTAGTTATGAAAGTAGTTCACCATAAGTAGGTCATAGATCTCAGTCAAGGTCAAGTTCAAGTTCATATGGCATAGTTCTTAGTCTTAGTCTTTGCAACCAAACTACACACAGTAGTCATACAGGAATATAGAACATACTTGCAGAAAAAAGAGCACTACACAGGAAATTTAGAAAAAAGACCATTACAGACTCAGCTTTCTCTAAATATAAAGTAGATGATTACATTCCTGATTTTTGTCTGATTTAAAGTCTATTAGACTTTTAACCAGACTATAGGATGGTGAACGGGAAAAAGTGTTATATACAT
>JBCAUI010536861.1:0-11018 GCA_038406195.1 Haplosyllis anthogorgicola
CCATATTTGTGTTTTTCATTGGTCACTTATTTGGGATTTGATCTTTGTATCCATGTAATATTGTAACCTATTTGTTGACTTAGTTTATGATAATGCCAAATGAGCTCAGGTCCAACTGGACCTATTTTTCAGACGCTTCATGAGATTAAAGGGAAGTGAAAGTTAATGGTATTTAATGCTGATCATAGCAGTGCCGTTTTCTGAAACAAAGTTCAGTTTGATCTTTTACATGCACTGCCATATTGTGATCTGGCACACCATTGAAAAGGCTTGGTATGTTTTGTTCTTTATTGCATGAGTGATGCATCCAAATTCCATGATCTTCACTTTACACAAACTGACAAATACATGATAAATGTTGGCTCTAAGTTTTCTTGACATAATCAGTGAAGACTACCATATATTTCGACAACTATCCCCATTTATACCCTGTGGCGGTAAAATAGGGTATCAGACAATAGAGGCTCACAATACCCTTATTTGTTTTATTCATACTATACTCTGTTGACAATGGAAACATCAGGGTGTGTACTTGGGATGACAATGGAATATGTAGAGCACAAATTGCTTTGTGTCATTTTATTTAAAGGATTACAATGTGCCTGGGTTTTTATATGATGTGTAAAGTTCGTGCCTTAGCACAGATTTTGTCTCTATTATATGTCTAGTTTTTTTCTTGTTGAACAGTTTACACAACCATACGTATACATTGACAGCCATTGTGGGGACCTTATGTGTTCAAGGTTCACCTATGACCAACCCTTTTGATTCACAAAAAGACTAATCTATAATACTTCGGCAGATCCGTAGATATTAAGTCAAAGGTTAATCAAAAAATATAAAGGAGTTTTCCCTCATGCTTAAACTTAAGATCTTTCAAGAATGTACACATGCTGGAATAGAAACCATTTCTTAATTGTTATTTAACATTAGCTTTACATTTAAACCAAAGCAGACGTTCATTTTGTTCCCCTAATAAAAATGTATTTCTGGTCATATCATTTTGTGTAATACAGTAAATGTACATCAGTTCGCCAAACAAATTAAAAACAGGAAGCATTAAAATCACCACCAATCAGTATGACATAAGTGATAAAAGAAGAAATCATAATACAAACTGAAAGCCAAAGATAGAGAGGGAGACCCTTTCAGTGAGACCGTTCCTGTAAGGTTTGTTCATAGATCATCCATAGCCGCAGTAAATCTAGGTAGCTTTCTACAATGGGGAGCATTGGGTTACAAAATGCCATTTCCTCATAGCTTAAGCATTGTTGCTGTTTGCTTAGGAGCCTCTGAAATTCCAAGTGGTATTTGAGGGGAAAACATTCTTAAGACAACAAAAAGAGCACGTGTCTTTAACCACTCACTGCATACCAGTAGATTAAAAAGTTTGTCTAAATAAAGACAACATTATAACTGTACTGATAATATCCTCAGGTGTTATTTAATATGGAGGAGACCAATTTTAATTTCCAAAGGCAAATTGAGTTAGCAATATAAATGTAATACATTTGATACAATATGTGTAGACAGTCAAGAGTTAAATTATTTTTTCATTTCATTTTACAGGTTTTACTGGTTTTGCCATGTTGCGGACAAAAGTCTATTTAAAAAGTACAATAAATCAGTTGTAGAAATGTAAAAAAACATTGCGTATTTAGGATGGAATTTTTGTAGATATTTCTGTAAATTATGAGATAATTGTAGTCAAAGCTGGTCAGTGGTAATTGACTATGTAGCAATAATTAGTCACTTCTTGTGACTCGAAAACAAAACTAGCAGATATCAATTTTGAATTTTTAAGGTCTTCCTGGCTATTCGTGTCCTTTTGTCATTTCTCTTTATATTTTACCCAGACGTGGAACCAAGCAAGAGTCCTTCCCTTTGAAAAATCTACAAGTTAAAAAAGTAATTATTTAAATTTCGAATTATCAGTGTATGGATTATTGATGCAGAACTCCAAATACCTGCGATCAAATTAAGGATTTTGAATTCAGCTCCAGAAATTGATATCACCTTGCGAAGATTTATGAACAAAAAGCATTCCACAATGCTCCAATGGCGCGTATCAAAAAAACACAGAATTTCTATTGTTGTACAATTATAGATTTTTCCTCCTAATCTCAATTAATTAACTAAATCTATGTTAAACCAGTTATTTAATTTAACATACGTAGCTAATAAAACCAGTTAATTAATTTAACATATATGTAGCTTGACGTATTTTACGAGGAACGTCCTCTCATTAGAAATAATGAGCTGATCAACAGAAATAAAAACTTTGAAATTGGAGATCACACAATGCGCGATAGCCTCAGGGTGTCACCCAGCATCTGCCGGGACAAACCTCTCTATAAAATGACAATCAAACGGGATATAAAACTGATTTTGTGGCTTTTGTGCGCTTTATGTCCGTTTTGGAAATAAAATGATTCGTACTATGGCTTATGAACCTCAGTGGTTATATTGTTTTTATGGGAGAGTCTAACTTCATTTATGAAATGGCCTGAATTTGCACGTGTTGAAAGCTACTAAACGCATAGTTAATTAAAGTACATAAATATGTATGCATTGTGTATGGAATATCTAATTGGAATAATTTGTAGGATATTGAATCATGTAGAAATGCGTAATACATATGAACGTAACATAATGGAGTGGTCACTTACATTTTAACTACACATGTGGAAATAAAGATGCATCTGACCCGGTTAACTTCTTATAGAAAGGTACAGGTACATAACATTTTATTTTATTTTCATTCTTTTGGATTACATTTCCACTGTGCATTTTAAGAATTTTAAAAAGCTCCCCAGGCAAGGTCTACTGTTGTCAAGCCAACGGATCAGGTTTGTCGCGAGTCGATTGGCAAAAAAGCGCTGAACATTATTTTGGCCAATGTTCAATTTCTTTAGATGAAATGTGATTCAACTTGTTAAATGGTTTAGATTTTAATAGGCCTGAGACTGTTTGAGACATAAAATTAATTAGTTGGTTAATTTAGTCTATAAAAGTTCGGCATTTACTTGAATGAATCCGTTATGTTGTCGATGAGAACTTAACACAATTGATTGTACAGTTAGATTCATTCATTGTTTTTTTGTATAACGTTAAACGTTTAATTCTGTCGTTTCTGTTCATCCTCTTACTTTTAGCAGAGAAAATGCGAGGTTTCTTTAAGATTTCATGGGCCACTTTCTAAACAACTGAAAAGTTTGGAACCCTTGAATGTACATAAGAGATGACAAATGCGATTTAAATTGAAAAAATAAAAATTAAAAATATGCAATACAAGTCATTAATTTATTGCATGGGCCGCATAACAAACCTAATTGATTCACAAAACGTGAAGCGCGGTTATGTTCGGGTATGGTCATTTTACACATTTATTAAATTGATGAACTTTCCCAGTGTGGCATTGTGACATTTCACTCGGTCTATGTCGTATTTAATGGACACAACGCACAGATTACATTAAAATCATCGACCGATTGTCAACTTTAAGATTAATGATCGTCGGTCAATACATAAAATAGCATCAACAATGGCTTCCGTAAATCAGGTTAATTCTGGAATTATGTAGATCAGTTCATATTTCAAACAATGTTCAATTACAGTTATATGATTTACTTCACAATTGATGTTTAGCATTATTTCTCTCGAGATAAAAGTGTATATTTCAAACAATGTTCGATTACAATTGTATGATTTACTTCACAATTGATGTTTAGCATTATTTCTCTCGAGATAAAAGTGCAACTTTCATTATTGATTTTGTCAAACCATAAACATTCGATAACTGATTAAAATGGTCAGAATAAATAAGTTAACTGGCAGTAGTTATTATAAATAAGTGTTTCTGGCACTTTTGAAGATATACTCGGTTTTTTTTCTTACATTGATGGTTGTTGGAAAATAATTACTTTATCAAGTATTTTACACTCTTTTACCTGTGTACATGTTCTCTTGCACTGAGTGCCGATAATTATCTGTTGTGTCTCTATTACGCCCGCTATTTTGGGAAAGAAAAAAAAAAATTATACACGGCAGAGAGAAGTTATGACAGGTCGGAACGATATGTTTGGGTGTGTGCTTGTTGTTGGTAATCTATGACTGGCACCCGATGACTCCCAATGAATGAAAATATTTTTATTGCATTGATATAAAGGGAAATGCGTTGGTGGATCTAGATAGATGTAGCAAGAATTCAGTTTTTGTTTGAACAAATTGTTGAATGTTTTATTTTTGGTCCCGGGGCGGATCAAGGAATGTCATGACACGATCTTACCTCATGATGATGTGGATGAGGCGGATATCGTGGGAATAATTATAGTCTAAACCCCAAGAAATGCGATCTCAGCCCGATTACAACACCACACAAGCAATAACTTATGCTGTTTTAAGGAAATGTGCGGGGTCAGATAAAATGAGGAACTTTTACATTCAATTACATTCAGTTCGACATGTAGAATTTACAACTGCAGCAAAGTAGATGTGAAGGTCGCACATAAGGAAAACAGAGTTTAGCCCAATCTAACCAAGGTACAGATCTTTCAATAGAACAGTGTCCATTGATTGAGTTATTCGAGCTTACGGAAAACAGCATAGTTGTCCCTTGCGCATCCTGTCAATCAAATGACTATAGGTATCAAATAACACCTCGTATCCTAAAATCATGAACTGGAGAAAATACGGCAGACAAATCAATGAAGGCCATTGACCAACGTCGAGTCTATCGAATGAAACTTCATGACGCTTCACCAAATTTGACACTGTTACCGCGCGTTGGTCTGGAGGAAGTAATACGTACGTTTGCGCGCAATTACAAACGCATTACAAATGTCCACATCATCACGCATACAAAAACAGAAGTTATGACAAGCTTCGTGCTAATCGCTTTAACATTGTTGTATTTTTACCATTGCCCCCATTCTGCGCATTCCCTTCTGGTTCCGCCCTGCAGTGAGTCTAGTGACTTGCCCTGCAGTAGAAAGTGGCGTGATCCACTGTCGATTTCTTCGGTGAGAATGTATGTATGAGAATGTTGAGTCAGAGTTACATGTGGTATTCAGATCAGTTGCCAATTTGTGAAAGTTTTATTTGTGACTAACATTTACAATTAAGAGCTTATGATACTACTGATTTGTTTCTTCTGAAAAAAACAAATGAAAATAAAAAATTGCCAACATGGCGGATTAAATTATTTGCAAGTTATTGTTAAAAGACACTGGAAGCTATGGTCTCCACACTTTGCACATTGCCTTTTTTAAATTGGTGAATTTCTCGAACAAGAAAATAGCCGTCTGACCGCAAAACTTTTGAATTGAGATGGAGCCGTCTGGGCAGATTTGGCCGCAAGGTGTAAATTAGACTGTAGGTTTACGAATTTAAACACATAAAAAAAAAAAATTGCCTTTGCATTTATGGGGATCTCTTCGCTATGGAATTTAAAGTGGAAATGTTGAGAAAAACATTTTAATGAAAGGAATTCCAGTTTATATTTCTCGAGTTAATCTTGGGGGGATTGCTCCTTTTAGACACAAGTCGTAAGAATTTATTCATACTATTTTCTTGGATTAGTGTTTTAATATAAAATCAATAAATGACATTTTTAAATAGGGGGTATGATGTTGATTTTGAGATAATCAAGTATTTAGAAATGAGCCTAACACAATAGAAATACGAGGAAAATTCTACATTATGCCTTATTTGTCTCAGAAAAAGTCGTTACACTTTCATGAAACTTTCCAGAATTAATCCTACCTTAAGTTAAAGAGATTCCTGTCAGATGCTGTTGTATGATTAGTAGAAGAATTCATGTCAATCCGAGATATATTTTCTTTTTCAAGTGTCACACTGTCCTCTTTAGCTTGAAGAATGATTTTCAACCTAAAGGATATTGAAATTTATATGATTTGACAAAGTGTCACTTACCAATGATGTATAAAGCTCACTAGAGCTGTGAAATCCAAACTCACACCTTCCACTCTGATTAGTGATCTGACACCTGTCATTGACCGAACATGTGAAAGATCTGTTCAAAGAGATCCTGAGGTGCGAACCAGTCATCGCACACGTTGCCAAATGGGTTTGGACTAATTGGAGGGACTTGACACTTGCAATTGGTGACAAGATTTTAATTACTCAAGTTGTTTCTGGCTCTCTTTGCTCAAGTTGAGCACTTAGGACGCCTGGAGACTTAAGCATCAGTGGGGGTGTTGGCATCATCTCTGGATTCAGTCCTTTAGTTCCCAGAGGGATGCAACTCGATTATGCTTTGGTTTAACTCCTAGGAGCTGATTGAACAGCTGGCTTCTGGGGACACCTGTGAGGCATCTTGGTCAATGATTTTAAGTCTTCCCCCTTGGCTAGGGCTGTCCGTGGTGGGATGAATGTCTGAAGGTAGCAGAAGAGTCCTGTTTGGTGTGTTCCTTGACTCTCTCGCCAAGACTCCTGCAGGTTTCTCTGACATACTGAGACTTGCATCCTTCTTGCAAACAGGTCCAATGGTAGACAACGTTCTGCTTCTTTGAGTCTGGAATCTTGTCTTTGGGATGCATCAACAATGACTTGAGAGTGTTTTGGCCTTTGAAGCACACCTGGACAGTGGTGTCTTTGAACAAATGCTTGTATTCCATGCTGAGGCCTGGGTAGTATGGTACAGAGATGTGGTGTTTCTTCCAGAGTGGGATGATCTCTTCCCCTGTGGTTGGATCGATTTCAGGTTCCTTAGGCTCCCTGGGCTTGAGGATCCAGTCCGGGTAATGGTTCAACCATAGTGCAGAGTGAAGGTGATCCATCTCCTTGGCCAGTATTTCTGGTGAAGTACATACATTCCTGGCTCTGTCTGTGAGGGCACGTACCACAGATTTCTTGGCAGATAGGAGTGGTTTGACCTCCAGTTAAGGTATCTATCCATGTGCATGGGCTTCCTGTAGACAGAACATTGTATGTAACTGCCAACCAGAGTGGGTTTGGTGTCGAGAAAGGGGATCCCACCTGACTCATCTGGTGCTTTCAGTGTAAATTTTATGAAGCTGTTGATGTTGTTGCGGTAGTCGAACATGACCTCTCAATTGCCTTTCTTCTGTACATTGAAGACATCATCTACATACCTTTTCCAGTGGAGACATGGCAATGGACACTTTGGCAAGAGGGCCTCGAAGTATTCTATGTAGATATTGGTGACCACTGGTGAGGCTGGGCTGTGTATGGCCAGAGAAGCCATACACATATGCATATTGGATCCTCCGCTCAACAGGAATGTAGGAAAAATGACTGTGCCAAAGCTGTTTAATCAGCTCCTAGGAGTTAAACCAAAGCATGATCGAGTCGCAGCTCTCCAGGAACTAATGGACTTCAAATCCAGAGATGATGCCAACATCCCCACTGATGCTCAAGTCTCCAGGTGTCCTAAGCACTCAACTTGAGCAAAGAGAGCCAGAAACAACTTGAGTAATTAAAATCTTGTTACCAATTGCAAATGTCAAGTCCCTCCAATTAGTCCAAACAATCACTCACCCATTTGGCCAGGTGTGAGATGACTGGTTCGCACCTTAGGATCTCCTTGAACAGATCTTTCATGTGTCCAGTCAATGACAGGTGTCACATCACTCATCAGAGTGAAAGGTGTGAAGTTCGGATTTCACAGCTCTTGTGAGCTTTATTCATCATTGACAAGTAACACTTTGTCAAATAATATAAATGTCAATATCCTTTAGGTCCAAAATCATTCTTCAAGCTGAAGAGGACAGTGTGACACTGTCGAAAAGTACTTTCTTGAAAAAGAAAATATATCTTGGATTGATATGAATTCTTCTACTAATCATACAACAGCGTCTGATAGGAATCTCTTTAACTGGATTTTGCTTATGTTCTGACGTAAACCTCACTGCACATGCAAATAACACACACAGTTTATTTCCAAACAATACGATGCAAGTAAATGGCAACATTTGAGAGCGTCCATCTGCCCAGAAACGTGAAACTATTTCTTGCGAAGAATACTAATTGTGTCTAACACATGGCTTGTGTTGTAGTGTCATTCAGTGTTTTTGTCAATCTTGTGGTCACTCTACTGACTTGATACACTTCATGAAAATAACGGCATGTACAGTAGAGCTTGTCTTGCGCGAAACTGAAATTCCCCATGCCAAAAGTGTCGTAAAAGCCACTGTGTCGCCCAAGACAGGGTCATTTAAACAAATTTTAACACCCTTGTGTACAGAAGAAACTGTCGTAAAAAGCGCATGATGTCATTCAAGACAGGTGGCATTAAAGACAAGTTCGACTGTAAATAATGATCGCCTTCCATGAACTTGCCTTGGACTTTCTTTTAGTAGAAACTGTTTTGAGCGACACCAAACTTTTCAAATCCAAGTGTCGTAAAAGGCAGGATGTCGCTCAAAGCAGGGGCATTTAATCTGGTCTAAACCATGTTACTTCTGTAGAAAAATTGTCGTTAAAAACAAGATGTCGCTCAAAACAGGTGTCGTTCAAAACAGGTTCTACTGTATTTAGGGTTTTTCTCTACTTGTAGAATATGTATCATGCGTTTAATAAAACGTAAAATTTAAAAACTTCAATGTTTAGTAAAGCAGTTTACGTTATTACAATGAATAATACTGTTTGGCTGCATTTCTTCCCTCTTTGAAAATACCCAAATCCTTAAACAGTCTGTTCACTGATGTGACCAGTTCACCTACAATAACACTGCTTAGTATCCTTATTGTGTCGGTCCATCGAACACGTACTTGTAAAATACAGCAGTCAAGTGCACATGTTTACAACTGTCCTCCCAGCTTCCTTAAGTAGTTTATGTAAATGTTACAGATTTTCAGGCACTGGTAACTCGTTAATCAATATCATTCGACTTAAGGACATGACATTGTCTGCAATTCATGGATAGTTGAATGCTATTTTGTTTCCAAGGTTTCTCCAAATTGGATTTATCTGAATACAGTGACACCACCATTTCTCAACAAGATGTACGATGGTTTCTATTTTAAGAGATTTATTTAACGTACCCAGATCCAAATTTCAGTCTTCAACTTTAAGAATTTCAAAATTATCCATGAAATTGATCAAGAAAGCCACGGTGCCATGCTTACAGTACCGAAGAATACACGTAAAAATGTGTACACATGTACTGAAATTACAAGATTTTTAAAATCTCTGTACGGTTCTGAGATTGCATAGTCCACGTATTTGTCATGCATGTACAAACTCTGGGACCTGTCCCTATGTGTGAAAATTTTGCTTCCAAATTGTTGAACATGTTCTGGCTCATTTCCACTCATCTTAGCATGGTGGATTCATCTTGAAAAATGTGACAAATACAAATGTCCTGAGTCTTTGTATTCATGAAATATGTGTTCTGGTTCCTAAATGAGATGACAGACTAAACAATATTCAGCATTTATGCACCGATTTTATTCGATTATCCGATTTTATGCAACTCTTACCAAACTTGTCCAAAAGCCCCAAATCCTATCGGAGTCAAGTTTGTGCATTTCTCTGGCACATCCCAGACAGCTTTGTTCAGCTCAACAGTATAATATCTCGCTTTTATATTCTGTTCATCCATTGAAATTCCCTTTCCACCTTTACTTCCTTTTTGATATGTCACAAACCAATAACTTTGCCTACTCACTCGAATACCCTAGTGCCTAATTATTTCAGAAGATGACAATCCAGTTGTCACACACAATATTTTCGTATGTCATATTATTATAATTACAAAAGAAATGCTGTCACAACCAATTTAAGTCGCTGCAACTTTAAGGGATATGCGTTCGATATTCACTTTTCTCTCGGGGCTGTCTAAACATCACATTTTTCATTCGAATCAACGGATACTGTACACACATAAAAAAACCACCTAATAATCATGTGGCTACCACAAAGATATAGGTCAAGCACATCAGTAATCACTTACCACACTTGTCCATAAGCTCCAGACCCAACTGGACTCAGGTTTTTGTATCTGTCCGGCACCTCCCACACAGTTTTGTTTAATTCAACACGGTAAAAACCGTGTTTCATTTTTGGATCATCCATTTTGCACTTTTTTCTCCACTATTCCCACCTGATCGCCGGTTTTATCGACGCAAGATTAAATATATTCTATTTATATATACTTTGCAACAGTGTCAAGAACGTAAACTTGTGGAATCCTTGCTGTTTTTTGGCAAATTATGACAAGCAGTCTCAAACCTTGCCCTGAGATGTGACCTAGATCTTCACTTCCGGAACGCAAAACCTTGCCTACAAAATCAAATACGACAAGTGTTTCAGGAGCGTCCATTTAATACTTACATCAAATTTATTAGTCTATCACGCTTTGCGTCGATAGACTATTTTGACCACCAAACTATATCTGCCATGAAGTCAAAAATTGAGGACGAGGTGTGAGGGATCAGATGTGGGGATGGACCCCCCCCATAGAGGATGAGGTGTGGGGATTGACCCTTCCCCCCTGCCTAGAGGACCATGTATCAGAGGATGAGGTGTGAGGGATGGACCCCCCTGCTGAGTGGACCAGGTGTCAGAGGATGAGGTGTGAGGGATGAACCCCCCCCCCCCCAGGATGAGGTGTGGTATCTGTTCAAACTTGTTCAATATGAGGATGGATCCCCGTTCCAAGCTCATTTTAGGTGACAGTAAATCTGTTTTCTATATGAGAGGGATGTGCTGATTTGAGCCAAACACAAACTATGGGCCATTTTCACCCAAAACACTTTGCTTTAAATCCAACTATGGGCTGTTTTGACCCAAACACTTTACTTCAGATTCAACTATGGGCTGTTTTGACCCAAATACTTCACTTCAAATCCAAGTGTGGGCAGTTTTGTCCCAAACACATCACTTCAAATCCAAGTATGGGCCACTTTTGTCTAGGTATGGCACCAGCATACACGGCCTTCGCCCCCCAGCACACCACTACCAGCCTAACGGTCAGCCTTGACCTTCATCTGCCACTAAGGCCCAGGCCTATGAATATGTATCATTCAAGGATC
>JBCAUI010536872.1:0-11018 GCA_038406195.1 Haplosyllis anthogorgicola
CCTTAATGCTATTCCAATACGAATTGTGAAGTTAACCCTTTACTATCTATTTTAAAGGAAAAAGTCACTTCGCGACACGATAATAAAATGCCAATATGAACACGTCAAGATCCAGGGCAAGAACTTACAAATTTACTACAACACGCAGAATATATATATATATATATATATATATCTGTTTTGTGGATGACATTGTATGTCTTGATGTTTCCAGAAATATTTGAATGAGGATTACTTTAAGTTATTCCCACCAGAAGTCAGACCTTGGGACGCCATGTTACTCTGGGGAACTAAATTCTCGCGTTCATCACTTCACATTGATCCTTACAACTGGACAGGGACCAATGCCGTGTTCAGAGGCAGAAAGAGATGGAAGGTAGATATGTCTCAATGTTTAGTAAGTCGGACTGCCTTTTCTGGATAAAAATGCTTTTGTTGTTGTTTTGCCTTTCGAATTACCAGTATGATTCGAACGACACTTGCACACATTGCCACAAGTGAATGTATTAAAATCAAATTATAAACCTTAAGCACGAAAATACAGTAACCTTTTATGGACAAAACAGCTCGAAATTGAAGAACCTGTACTTGTTGTGTTTTCATTGATATGGAATGACAAAGAACAATTCTACCGATCTCAAACTACCAACTAACCTAATGAAACTTAAAATATTTAGTGATTTCGTCGTTAGTTCATGCAAATAGAATTGAGGAATACTAAAACGTAACATTAGGTGTCTATAATTACATGTAGTCATTTAGAATTATTCGTAGCATGTATTACAGTTGGAATCCTGCAAAAACTCCGAACGTTGTTTTGTAGATGTACCCTCCTAATCAGGACCACCTACTTGATGTATTTCAAGGAAGAAAATCAGGGTTTCCCCTGGACTGCTTCAAATACAACAGGCAAGTGCATTTGCGTATTTCTACTCAGAGCACTGTAAATTATAACAGATTTCCAAGAGATGTAACGCGGTTGCGTACGTGTATGTAGAAAAACTTGGAACTGATTGTCTGATTAAGCAACTGGACTGGTTTATTTTCAGTCCGATAGACTCGTATGACCCAGACTTCAATAAGTATCCGAAGTTTTCCATGGCTACTGCCATAGAATTTGATCAGTTACCGGGAGAATTGTTGCTGATTCCCACTGGTTGGTTTCATCAGGTGAGTAAAAATGTACACAGAAACTTTATCTTACAAAAAATCCGTTATTACACACAGGTAAACAACAAGAATTTGTGAATATTTTATTGGGGTCCTACATCCGTACTAAATAGCAGCATCGCCTAAATGGGGCAAAAATGCAATAAGAGTGCTTACTGGATCTCAGAACATACATTAAAGTCAAAATCATACATTTTACAATTTGAAACACGGTGTGATAGACATTGTTTGGAGAAGATTTGGATTCAAGTCAGGCAGAAAGCTGGTCTGCATATTTACGTCGAAACTCCGTCCTAACCACATCCAGCATGTATTGAATTGATATCGACATTTTTGCATTGAGTGCAATTCAAGTCAACATAATCAAATTGTACATGGCAGATCAGTGCTCAAAGAAAGTAATTTCTCCACATTCGATGTTTTTCGATGATAACAGAATGGACTTATCTTTGGAAACCTGCGATATGCTCTTCACAGACATGACCCAGGGGATATCGATACAAGTCAGTTCGGTTCGATTGAAACTAACAATCATCAGAGTGATACTCCTGCTGGAAAAAAGTACAGGAGTATTACATTAGACTGCGTTTTAATGGATTGTGCATTTTATGTTTGAGAACAATGATTCTCATTCAATTTTTAAGCTGGAGCATTCTGAGAATGCCCAGCTTGTAGTGTCGGCAAGAGATTTGAGAGACATGCTGAAAGGTTACATGCATGCAGAGGGGACCACCACCTTCCAACCTCCCCCACCCCCATCCCCATCGGGACTTGGTAAACTTGGTGTGCGCACACACACACACACACACACACACACACCCATCGGGACTTAGTGAACTTGCATGCATGCACGGAGATTCTCCTTCGCCCGCCCCTCCCCCCAAACCAATTTTGGGAACGTGCATTTCTGGCCATTTCAGACACTTTCTGGAAAAAATTCCCATTATTTTGGTGTTGGGAAAAATTTTGATGAGTTATTGTACGAGACGGGATTTATTGCTATCCTGCACCAGCTTTCTATTCTTGGAATATCTAGTTTATGTTGTACACATTTTAGAATTTTCCATCATTTAATAATAATATCCCTGTCTTCGGAATGCATTGCCATATCATGAAGGCAATACCGTGCTTCTGTAATTTTCAGGACTCACATTTAAGAAAAGCTTCTAAAAACCATTCCAAAATGAAACCAACTGTTGGAAAATGTATTTGAAAATTGATACGAAGAAATCTCCGAATGTTACAGATGTATGGGGATTTCAAGGAGGGGAAATTGAGCCTCCTGTGTAACACTTGGACTGTTTTATAACCGCAATAACGGATGCAAAACGACTGCTATTAAGCTACCACTGGAGACGGGAATCAGAAAAACTGTAGTTGAGTAACCGTAATTAGTCCCATGATGTGTTAGCGGGGATGTTGGGCAGGATTAGAACAGTTTGTGAAACAGCTTAGACCACGAAGGCATACAAATTAATCAATTTCTCACGTAATAGCTGCTGAAGTACGTGTGCCTGAGTGTGCCTCTGGGATGTAATGTTAGCAATCAACAGCTATTCACATTGGCTGCCTTTCCGTTGTGCCTTGGGCCTCAGTTCTTTCTTCTTCTTTTTTTAAAACTGACATTAAGTCTTTGGTTTCTGTGTTTTGGGTAAATAAACTGTACTTTCTCCAGCCAAATTAAGATATCTTCAGCCATTGTTCACTTTATTGATTCTGGTTGTGAATTTTGCATTTTTAAATTGTCCGCCGTTAGTGTTTCCCACTGGAGTCTTCGTGATAACATCAGCACCTTCAAACATCAATCCTAATTTCAATCTGTTTGGTTCTAAGGCGCTGCATAAGTTGATTGCCTAATTGTTGGAGGCCATAAACTCCGTACGTAAACGAGTTGCGCAACAAAATTGATCTGACGTTTTTCTTGTAAAATCAGGCCTTCAACGTTGAAGAGACAATAGCAATTTCAAGTCAAGTGATGAACACAAACAACGTGCGGATTGTTTTGGAGGAAATTCTGAAGGTTGGAAATGTTCAACGGAATAAGCTGCCCCGTGACATTGATGACATGTCGCCTGCTGACCAAGTAGGTTTCTCTCTCTTCTGATATGCTTTTACTTCTGCAGATGAATGCATTTCAACTTCCTAATATGATTTTTTAACAACTTAATGATCTACATTAATTTCTCTCTGATTAAACATCAATTTTAACCAAATTAAATTTATAATTAGCCGCTTTATATTTTTTACTCCAGGTAAAGACTGTGATGTCACTACTCTCAGATGACATACTCAAACGTGGAGGCGAAGTGACGAAAGATGCGCTTGATCAAATAGCTGGAGAGAAGGTCCATCCGGATGGACAGGTACCGAGGAAGTAAACAGACGGCCGTCTTGCCGCCTCTCTACCAAATGGAATAGTAACCGTTGTCGCTAGGTGACATCGACAGTTTCTTAAAGCAACAGCTTTCGAGGTCACAAATGACTAATACAGAAACGAAATTTCATTCAAGTACCATCAAGTACAATACGAATGCCTCTAATTCTGCCCATTTGAATCATGCCTGCTTCTCGCGACTTTTCCACCGACAGTATTGCTGAGTCTGTTCAAATTTCATTTGGTACACAAAAAGTGAGTCACAGTATCGAGAGAGACAACGAGATGCATACGTATATATTTGTTGCATTATTTTTACTCAACTGAAAATTAGTAACTTGAATCAAATATTTTCTAATCAAAGCTGTCTGTGATACATATCAAATGGCTGTGAAAACTGCTGTTGCTTCTGTCTATTTCGTAGTCATTTTTCATATTTGTTTAAAGATGCAAGTGCAACAAAAGGCCTAACAATGTGTTCCACCTTAATTCGCTTCGACTTTTTCATGTGAAGTTATATTTGCTGTAGATGTGTTTTTACCTATTTGATGTTCAAACTCGTGTTTAACGAATTAAATTTACATCAGCCGTGCATTGTGTTCACATATTGTTGTACTATGTATGGCCTCTTGTAAATCGACCGGCCTCAATCTATTTAGAACAATTTATGATGCACCAACGAGGATGTTATGCATAATTATTTCACGTACTTTCCAAAGGAGAATTGGTGTTTTCGTGATAATTAAACCTTGCTTAATTAATGTTTTGTATCTAGTCACAATGAGTGTTTTTCACGTATGTATTACCGTTTTAATGTAATTTTATGAAACTAGAACATTCAATTATGTTAAGAGACTGTATGCAATTTGTTTTCATGTAACCGCAAATACTACAGTTAGGTTCTGTCACTTGATTTTCGTCAAAGTATTCACGGTGAAGTTTGCTACAAGTTATATCGAACATACTTATTTCCCGTCTAATATCCTCATCATTAATCTGTTAACGTATAAATTTAACATTCCAATTTAAAAAAAGCTTGAGATGAAATTAAATAAATATTATAGATTTGATTTTGTAATCATTTAACACAACATGTTCTTCTTAAAAGCAATAAATATTGACTAGTAATATACTGTATTGTTGTATCAACCAAAAAATTATTGAACTTTATATAAAAATAATATAAAATAACACAAAAATAACATCATAAACAAGACGGAAGTATGTTAAGAGAAAAGTTCAAATTTAATATTACCTTTCGCTAAAACTTTTTGTTTTACCAATAATCTGTTTATTACGATAGCCTTGATAACACAACTAAATAGCACAATTAATACTTATTCAATTTGCCTTCTATGTAAAGTTTGTGCAATAAAAGTAAGAATCTTTTATATTTGGCTTCGGTGTCTAGCATTCAATTTTGTTCTGACATGTAAAAATATTGTGGTGAAAGCATAATGGACGAAATTATTCTTTAGAAGTCTGCGTAATATCCGTAAGTGATGGTATCATATGCCTAAATGCAGCTTTACCTCGAGACAAGCTTTTGTCCATATGGCATTACAATATTCCCCCTGAGGAACAATATTAGAGTGCAATTGGTCATTCTAAATCTGCAGGAACATGCTCAGATGGGGTATTAGCATCATTTTTGTACAGATAACACCCGAAATGCTGTCAGTTCCATGATGGAGTACCGTGATGAGATTCTGGCCTATTTGCTGTGGATTACAACGTTTGGCCGAAATGTGACGAAGAGAATCAGATGTAAATCTACGCAGTGGGTCACGCTCACTCCAGATGGAACGCAATAAAAGATTTTCATCCAAGTTCATTGTGCGCTGAAAGATGATTTTCTACTGGGGAACAAGTTTACCGTTGCGTTAAACTGTTTAAAATGACCTTAGTTTCCTCACGTTACGTGCATGCTTTCATTTTGCTTTTGTCCCTCTCTACAATTTTTATGGGACAAAATAAATTGTAATCACACTTTTGGGGAATCACTGGAATGTTGACTACGTATTTTCCTCCATCCTGTTCAACCGCTCAGTTGCATTAGGTAACTATGCCACCCATGTCATAGTCCAAGAATAAAGTCTAATGACTCTGGAGATTTCATATCCAATACAGTATGATTGACACTTACAGATTGACTGTGTGGGAGAAGTGACCGTTTAATGACTGGAATTGATTTTCTGTCAGTGGCGAATGTGGAAAATATCAATAAAACATGGGCAGAATGGTACTGGTCATTTTGAATGATTTTGGCCATGAAACAAAAAAGAATAAGAAGACAATTGCAGTTCGTTTATCGTGATGTTAATTTTTTATTTTCTTTTTGTTTAAAAAAATTTGCTTAGTGCAGCAAAGGGTACAACTTAAATGGCAGAACTATGAATATCCAAATTTAGACAATAAAGAAGTGTTCATTTCTTATCAGCAACATTAGTGTTAGTCTATTTCGCCTTTAAAATTTGCACTAAATGTGAAGACGAGAGAGTATCTGGGCCATAAAGGTTAATAAAAGCCGTTGCCATTCAGGTCTGGGCACACTAAAAAGATATTGAGACATTTAGATCTATCAAAATGTATTACGAACAACAAACATCAATTAACCGAAACAAGACGGAACCGTAAATCAGGTCACATCATAGAAAGGGAAATAAATCCCTGTGTACGGGCCAATGGTTGGAATTGATAATCCGCAGATAAGCCTGGTGAATCCAGGGTCTCTACAACACTGCCGAGTAATCAAACAAAATCTATGAGATGTTTTGTCTCGCTGTGTTTGTTATTATCAATGAACAGCAAAATACATTATGATATGATATTTCCTCAATGTTCATTCACAATGGTGTGAAACGTATTTGCAAATAAAGTTAGACATGATGTATTCACTTTAAAGTTACAGTTCCTACACTTAATTCCCACCTTTTTGTGATACATTTACTTGTTCAATGCGACTTATAAGTTTTGATCCCGACAGGGAACTTATCCTTACAGGGTGAGCCCTGATGTATGTACATTAGTTTTGCAATTTTGCTAAAACGTGGTTCAGGTAGACTATATTCGTCCACAAATTTGTGCAATAACCATTGATCTAAATTGGTCCTGATATAATGGGCATCCTTCCTTCATCACAGGGACATCAAAGTTCTTTATGTCTTCCTTCTTTGAGGCTAAAGAGAAATTACCTTGTAGACAGGATTTCTCTTTCCTGTCTGTTAGCCTAGAATCCAAACCATTTTGCATTAAACTGAAATAACCTGTCACCTGTAACTTTTCTTGAGAAAACAAATTAAAGCCTTCAGTATACTGACGCGCTTGTGCTTTTGCAAGATGGCTACGGTGAATTTTTTCGGTCATAAATTTTGACCAGCTCCTGAAATTTATTTCATTCAAATCACGTTAATCCTATCAATTTGTTAGCGTTTCTGAGCAAAATATATCCTACAAATTACACTAGATACAGATGAGCCAGATAAGCATAAAAGCCAAATTAACAGAATTTGCAGTTGTTCTCAAAAGACACAGCCTTGCACAGACATTTCATCCTCTGCTATGACTGAAAGTTTCTTTTTTCCACTTTAATGGTTTGAAAAACATTTCAAGTAAGTGCCAGCTTAAGTATTGAATGGGAGACAATTTTGGACTTGATGCTTCCTTATCCCTCAAATAGTGGCTGTTAGTAGAAGATTAGAACAGTTTGTAAGTGGGATTAGAGCACCAAGGCATACAAATTAATTAATTTGTTCTCACTGAAGCTGCCGAGATGTCTACTTTTGGTCGAAATAAGACATCAACAGACGTTCAACATCTCTAGTTGTTGCCATGACATTTGATATCACGTGGAAACATTTGGATGTTTAGCTTTTAATACCTATTCTGCATCATCTTGCCTTGGCCTTTAATGACACAAGCTTAAACCAAAGGCAACAATGGACCACTTCAGTAGGCTCTATCTATCTGAATATGAACATTTTTGCAAGTGAGCAGTGGGACATTTGAGGAGTAGACATGATTTGACCATTAGCGTCATGCTTTGTATCAATGATTCATGAAACGTAGTTGTCAAACTGCGTTAGGGGGGATAAGGATTTATGTTCCCATTCATTCTAAGTCATTCTAGAAGAAATGGCCATCCTACACTGCCAACATTCTTCTCGTTTCATTTGTTAGAAATTTTTGGTTTTTCTTATTTATGTCATCTGCTTAATTTGGTAGATTATGTACATAAGACAAATTAAGCAGGAAATTTGCACTGTTATCAGAAGAGAACTGATAATTGTGAAAGACTAATTTTAGACCCATTACTAAATTTATTCCTTTTGAAGACACCTGGTCATGTGCTAGAATATGTAGTATATAAATTCCCTTGCCTACCGTACCAAATCTGGCTAATCTACCAAATCTGCCTAGGCAGGCGAAACAAATAAGAAAAACCTCTTATCTAGCTGTTCATTCGAAGAAAAGCACATCTTGAATTTCTTTTGTTCGCAAATAATATTAGTTGTATGAAAGAAATTAGGTTCAATGCGTCACAGAACTGTTAGAAAATTGTTTTCTGGCAACATTACGAAATGTATAAGAAACAATGTCCTGGTAAAACAAAAGTCACACAGACGTCTACCCTGATGAAGTTTCTAAAAGAAAATACTTATTACATTAGAATCCGAATGTTTTTTTTCGCGCAACTGCATTCCCAATAATGCATGTTACGAAGATGAGTGTTCCATCTTTAACTTTGTGTACAGATTATTATTATTATGAAAGAGAGTCGAATTGTACCCTTGTTATTTGTATAAAATAAGTTCCAGCTATTCTGAAAAACATAAAAAAAAATTGGAGTTAAAGGTTTTGTACATCGATAATTTCATTATAAAAGCAGACTGTTCGTAAATTCCTTGTGGAATCAACCGCTCATCATCTGCTGTCAAATTCAATTTACTTGTGTCCTGTTACATTACCTACGAGACCTGTTCAATAGAAATTCTGAGAGAGCAGAGCTGCCATCGAGTTTGATGGAGTATCAGAGCAAATGTAGGGATATTAATAAAAGTGTGATTAAAATCACATACTTCATGTCATCCATGAATTTTGTGAGACTAGAAACTATGACAGTAAACCAGTCCCCTCTGGATGAAAATAACCTGTTTATTTGAGATTAATTTTGCCTTCTATCCTTGTTACATCTCATCGCAAAGGTGGCATTTAATAACCGTCCATCCATTTGACTGAAATATGAAGGAATGAAAAAGGGCTCTTTAACAAGGTTCGAAACAATGTCTGAAGCCCTAACAAATATTATAGACTAGTTATAAAATTGCATAATGCACATCATTTACAAAATTTAGCATGTCTTGACTACTATATCCGAAATTTAATAGAAAAGGGACTTACGCAGGTGTCTGCATGATTTGAGAAACAATATCGTCGAGGTAACTCTCAATTGCCAAAGATACGACTGTCTTCTGTCAGACATGGAACATCCCACAAGACATATGAAGGCACCCGATGCGCAATCACAGATGCACAAGATGCTAACCCTCTGCCTGTAATTTCACATAAGAGGTCAAACAATCCTTCCTAATTACTTTTGTAACTTCATAAATGGAAAGTGGGAGTTTAATAATCAGTTCATTACGTCCTGGCTACTGTTTATGCTTAAATTTTGTGGAAATGTCAATTGAACAATACATAATCAGAGGATAATTCCACTGTAAATTTATCAGATTAGATATTTTGAAAAGCACCTTAATCGACTTGTTCATAACATATGGGCTGATACTGCACTATAAAGTTGCATCTTAAAACGAACTACATCTCAGATGTGGAAAAGTGATACTGCAATGTAATAAAAATGGGTTGTATTGTATTTAGAACAGTAAAGTACTGTTGCCGACGGTCGAACAACTTTACTTTCTGGACAAACCAAGTAAACAAGTAAAAGAAAATAACATAACAATATTGAATACTAATTTGTCTTTGTTGTTGCCGTTTCCCCGACAAAGGATTTCAATACAATTAAGTGACTGCATCCGTATTTCAGAATGCAGCTCTATGGCAAAACAAAGTTTGCATCGTTTCGTTGGGAGTGTCTGATAGTCTTGTACTATTCAATTGGGTATAAAATGGTTGATACGCTGCTCAGTTAAACTTTGGACACAGCACTTCTTTGCATCAAGATAAATTTCTGTGTAACCACACAGTAACATTCCATATGCAAAATTGAACAAGAATGCCTTTCAGTCGAAGGCCCACCACCCGCTCCGCAAATAGTAATTAAAATGCCATAAACATTTAAAAACACGAAAGAATCTACAACAAAATTAAATTTGACCTTCAAAACAGATTGACCTTTAAATGACCTTGACATATAATTGACCTTGACCTTGTGTAGTAGTCACAAATATTAAAACAATTGAGACTTGCGAGGTCAATCAACAATTTGAAAAAATGACCTTCAAATGACATTGACCTTGTTAACTAGTCAGAAGCACTATAACTTATGATATTGGCAGATATATTTTAAAAATTGGACATTTTTTATTCATGTGACCTTGAACTTGACCCAATGACCTTGGTACTCAAACTTGATCTAGATATTGTAAAGATGTACCTCCACACCAAAAATGAAGTTTCTAGGTCAAGTGGTTCAAACATTACAGCCCGAACAGACAGACACACAGACAGACAAAGAGACAGACAAGACTTAAAACATTCCCTTCCTGCATACGCGGGCCGTAAACGTAGTCGTAACCGTTTAATGTTCAGTCTGCATGACTGTTTCATCAAATTAACGTCTACATGTTCCACACACTTAATGAGTTTATGAATTGAAATAGTAGTAAGATATTACAGCAAATCGTGCAAATTGGCATGCCACATTAAGCAGGCTAAATGAATAAGAAAACCCTTGACGTCTTTCGGCTGTTTGATCTGTTCTCTTACAACTGAAGGAAAATGGACTGACGAAAGCCTGAAAGAAGACATTTCAAATTGATAGCTGTTGGCAAACGGCTGGAAAAACAATTGCCGTGACTCACCCGGCCGCGGCACAGATCCCGGCGCAGAACGTGTATGACAAACCGGTCCAGAGAACGTCAGCACTGCCCAGAAAGAAGGGCAGATCACGATCAACGGAATCGGTGAAGCAACCCAGTTCTTCCAACTCCATTTTAACTGCAAGCACAGATATTATGACAGTTACGTTAATTTCTGCCCGTCCGTCCGTCTCTCTCTCTCTCTCTCTCTCTCTCTTGCAATTTTTGACACAGCTTCCTGTACGAAGTTCACCTGCTCATTCATTGTCTCCAGTCAGTATTGCTGTACGAATATCCTTTCGCTGTTTCAGATCATAGATTTTCAAAATTGACATAATATGAGCGTCTCAATAGTGAACGGTCCCGTTTATCGTATTATATTCAGTGTAACTTGTAATGTAAATCTGCCCCTGGAGCTCAGCTCCTAAGGT
>JBCAUI010536883.1:0-11017 GCA_038406195.1 Haplosyllis anthogorgicola
GGGGGTCAGTCAACTTTTGTCTGAAATGGGGGGATCAGTCAACTTTCGTCCGAAATGGGGGGGGGGTCAGTCAACTTTTGTCCAAAATGGGGGTGGGGGTCATCATTTCACAACTCGTTGAATGAAGCGGCTCCAACAAGCTAGGAGCGGCTTAAATAGATGGTTTCTATTGATTTCTCTGATACAACACAGTACTACGGGTTTAAGAACTATTAGTTTACTCGGCTATTTATAGCCTGTCGTCTTAAACTAAGCTGTCTCTTTCAGACGGTGACCATGATTCCGAGCTTATTTAACGACTGAAGTTGTGTTTGTGAAGTATTATTTTGTTCATATAGTACTTTATGCCGTTTTGCAGAATCCCAAGAATTTGATTAATATGAATCCGTAATGACTTTGTTGGCTAAATCTAAATCTGCATTTATTATTATTCCACAAAGTTAAGGTTGCCCACATATATTTTCGACAGATTAAGCATGTAGATAATGCTGTATGCAATTGTAGAATTGGAGTTATATTCTTCATGCTTGGTTTTTTATGATAGGCAATTTGCTGGATTTCCCAGCAAATTCTTAACTCTCGAAACCACTTGAATATACCTGGAGTGCTTACTTAACTACTTCACCTTATCATAATAAGATTTTCCTATTCGTGACATCATCTTGCTTGCGTTCCAGTTGGTACAAAATAGTTTTGTTCACATTTAATAGCATTCAAATAACATGGCGAATCCCTGCAGTGCAATCACTGAAGTTAAGCAACTACGAGCCTGGTTAGCACTGGGGTGTGTGAGCATCTGAGATGTTGCTAAAGATGTGACACCTGGCGTATCTCACATCAGTCTATCCCAGACTGCTTATGCGTCTGATGCGCACATAAAAAAACCATGTATGGACCATCAGAGCCTGCCCAACCAACATCACGGTGTTCGAACTGATTTTCCGTAAACAGCATACCGTCAACTATGACAAATCCGGGGACAATGGTAGAAAACCAAATTCTCTTTCTTAACTGTATAATGCCCTATTTTTGCATGAGGTGTATTAATTATATATCAGAGAATAACAAGGCATGTAATTGAAATGCGTTTGTGCATAATATCTTAGGAAATTTTAAAATAAAAAAAATAGCAGTTCAGCAGTAAATCAAAATGGCTTCCCTTTGTTTACATACAAAGTTTATGGGGAATACTTTATAAAGCAATTATACTTAAAGTTCAAAGAATAATACAATATCTAATATTTAGCAATAAAGTATTTATCTTTAAGCATCATTTCAAATATTAATTTAAACTTAATTACTAAGATTTGTCAACTTGACTGTTGAGATATTTTCCCCGGATTTGTTATAGTTGATATTTTTCCGTTTCTAGCAGTCTCAGTTCGACCACCGTGAACATCCTTCTAATTGACATGAGTAGGTGCGCAACAAGTACTATGTTGAAAGACTGAACAAATTGCTTATGAGATGACAGACCTGAAAATCCTGTTCAGAGAGGGGGTTTTCCTATTGAAGAAAAAGGGAATGACATAGTACGAAAAAATAAACAAACTTTAAAAGCGATATTTCAACCAATGCACTACCGGACGAGGGAGGCGGTCACTTTTTGCCCCATTTGGATACTTGGATACAATGGGCCTGTTTGTCGATTTCATTTTCTTCCTTGACCCCAGTGAAGGAAATATGAAATTTATATTCGTCCAAGGACAAAATCTGTTACACTTGATACTGGTCGATGGAAGTTCTGAAAAACTGCCGTTACCCAGCCATTGTATTTGTATTGTATACTATTTTGAGACGGGTTTATTGCGCGAAACCTCATTATAAAAACAAACTATACTTGATTCTCGTCATTGACGTCACCATTCGTCACCATTAAACGTCATTGGAGAGTGAGTATGAGATTCAGTGAGAGGAAATGACCCCATTTAATCCGAGATCATTCTGCAGCCAAGTAATTGGTTTGCCAAAGGCATTTACATCCAAGAGGTCGAGGTCTATGGCAGGTACACACCAAAAGCCGAGAAAGAAATGTTATTCAAACTGAGAACAGTGGAGAATCACCCCTGCAGTTAGTACAACGTCAGTTGCCATTGTTATCAATAGAACAACAACTCAGTATGCCTGTACAATGTATCAAATAAAAACTGAAAATCTCATCAACCTAAGTTGTGACATAACGGTTCTCATACAGGCTAAGGACATAGATAGGCCGAAAAGATAAGTAAAATTTAAATGATAAAAATTTAATTAGACTGCAAACGGTAAATAAATAACATATCATCTTGCAATGGCATGCATTTTTTTACTATTCAATTAAGTTTTACAACCTCCAGTAATACAACGATGATAAGATTCTAAACATCGCTTGCAATGAGCCACCATAGCATAAGCGACTATCACCATTCCCAACACATGGCAATGCTTTGAAGTCTATTTGTTTAATATAACATTATAACGGAATATGCAGACAATATGGGATAAAAACCAATGTGTAAATATCCGTAGGAAATCTAAATGGATTATTCCTGTAATGCTAAAACAAACACAGATTTACTACCCGAGCGAGGCTAAGGAATCAAATGTAGAATCACATCTCGGGACTTTTGTTTGCAGCTGTTTCCTGCGAACTGTCATGTACAGCTTTTACTCACAGCTGTGTATGATAGCTAGGCCACAATGTGACTAAAAAAGCCGGGATGAGAAATCACAATCACAAGCATCTTCAGACACAACAAACACCTGGGAAATGTCCCAGATGCATAATAAAATGGTACAAGTAGTTGAGCATGAATTGTGTCTCTATTAGCTACCTCCTTTTTTATTTCATCTTCTAATAAAGCAGTCGTGCAAAAAGTTGCAAAAAATCCCAGGAAAATTAAGCAAATGATCAGATTCCTGAGATTAGTAGAAGAAAGATGAAATATTTATTGCAATAGTCCTTGAAATAAAAATGTAGTCTAATTTCCATTTTAACGTTTTAATCTTTAACCACTTTATGTACCAATACTCTAAAAGAATTTAATTTTGGTCAAATCAGCGTATTATATCTTGTAATTTAATTTTTTATATGTGTTTTAAAAATTCCTTTTTATATCTCTCAAAAGTAACTTTACACTTTTAATTTCCTAAGTGTTATGCAAACAGTGTCGTATTTACTTTTCGAACACTTTCTGTGCTAAACGATTGATTTTGTTTTCCTGCCTCGAATAGACAATTTACACTGAATAGGAAACAATCAGCAACAATCTGGAAAGAGACGGATTGATTTCTTTTCAAAACAAATTACATGGTTATGAACGCATAGAAACTGATACCAAATATTGACAAAAACAGAATTACATTCCTTCAATCGATAAATACAAATTTGGCTATGGAAATTGTTGTCTATATTTTAATTCATACTGTGTTATGTACAGAATAAAAACACATACTATGACACAAATATTTCTTATGATCTATAAAACGTTCAAATATATATCCATGTTTGCGTGCGTTCAATACAGATGATGTAACAAGAATTGAAGACAACTTCATTGTCTGAATTACTAGATCTATATGTACCGTAATAAGTTTTTTATATTGCTTTTACTATGCATATCAATAACATGATATCATACTGTTCATCTACGTAAATTACGAACTAATCGTTCTGTGATATAATCAGTTATATCAAAGTGTTTATATTGTTACTGTGCTGGATTTATATACCTGTAGCTTATGGATGGGTCATGAAGCAGACATTGCTGACATTGAGGTATTGCTCTTTTTCATACTAACTGAGGGCACCACAAATAGTCAGTATTTAGCAGCTGCGGTACATTAGTTATTATATGTCTATCAAGATATTATTTTAGTATACCATTAACTTTATTATTCATCAGTTTGTATGTAGTACAGATTTATTTGATGCTGTCCTCAACGCTGTGCCCTTGAATGACCAGAAATTCCTTTATCCTCATCATGTATTAATAGGGTAGTCTCAACTAAAAAAGAATCATATTTTGTACATAACAAAATTTGAACTCATCCGATTTTAGGGATGGCAGGTTCAATTATAATCGTAAAAAGTTAAGTTGAATTCAATTTGTGACGATAACAAGGGTCAGGTTGACGACAGTAAGCTTTCTTTCAAATATGCCTCTCATTTAGATCAATTATCTGTGAATAGAAACATTTGTAACCACTAAACGATAGCACTGTTACAACACATCTTAACCCGTCATCCCTAAAATTGGAGGAGTTTAAATTTGTTATGTAAAAATCAGATAAAAATACGATTCTTGTTTAGTGAGACTACGCTATTATTATTCATAACGAAAGGAACCAACATATTTCAATTAAATCTGCTACATAATTTACTTCCTACATCATTTAGTTGTAAATTGGTCCACAATTCTCACTGCAACCCTGAGAATCAGAACAAAATAACCAAACAAAAGTTAGAAATAGTTAAAATTACGAAAATGAGGAATTTGTACACGTCTTAAAATTAAACTGTTAAATATTCCGGATGATAATGTGGCAAGCTTGACGTGATCTAAACAATCAAAAATATAATTCCACTGGAAGACATTTTAGGTTGCTACAAAAGGCTTAATCAGTAACTTTAGGCGGCAACCAACCATTTGATTATTTAGTCTCAAGACATGCGCACAAAAAGTGCAAAGGCGTTTTACTGTATGGTTCCCTGAATCACATGGCCCTAAATTCACAAACGCCTGACTTCATACGTCGGATTTGTTACGGCAACTGATGAGCAATATTTATGAAAATTTAGGTTTTAAGTTCACGGCAGAAACATAATACATGTATGAAATCTAGCCTGCAGCCGATTGAACTTGGTTTCTGTCAGTTACCGAGGTATTTGTCCTGAGATGAACTCGTTGCCCTCCACAAGTATCTAGACCACCTTAGCTTGATAGAATTAAGCCTCTGTACTATTACCAAGACCTCTTTTTGTACTCGTAAGTTACATTGTTTCATTTACGTAAAAGGAAAGTTAGACTACTACTGTTACGCGATGTAGCCGAAATGACTGAGGTCCATGGGTAAATTCTCATGTCTGCTGATGCTACCGAGAACTTGTTCTGATAAAAGTGCCTCTCTAAGTGTTTTCTGATTAGGTGTGATATTTATAGTGTTTTGTTTACAAACAAGACAACTTCCTGTTACCTGGTACACGTATTTAGAATCATCTTGCCTGGAACCTTGTGGACTTGTTACAACAAATCCTGACAGCATATGGTGACAATTTACAGCAGATCAGACATGGAGATTTAGACCAGGGAAAATATTAGATTTTGCATAGTTTTCTTCTTGTGATAAAAACATGGAGGTTGTATTGGATCGAAACGCTTCTATTTTCTTTACAAAAAAAACCCCTTCATGTATTATAGCGGATGGATATTAGGTTAATGTTTCAGTTTTGAAACAATGGAAATTTATGCTGTGCTTCTTTGCTCATCAATACCAAAATAGGCAGAATATTCAGGCACTGGTCCTATTAAATTAATGAAAGATTGCCATACATCTAGATCTCAATCTCAATAGTTTTGTCCTTTGCCACAAAACACTGCTTCTAGTTGGGGAGATAATGAAGCAATGTGATTAATTTTGCTGAGCTAGCAAAGTTATTTCCTGTTGCCTGGGGAGAGGAATGCGGAATCACGATCCAGCAATCGAATTTGAAGTTCTCAATATAGATTTGTCAACAGTTGAATTTCCTGGTAATTTACCTACGTTGGTGAAATGCTAGATAGTGTTTCTTATGATACTATCTTTACCTGTGTGCAACGTGGAAAAAGCAGGATGGTATGCCTAAAGACTCAGCAAATAAAGTTTGCAGTTTCACCCTTACCAAAAAATTCGATATGTCTTTACCCATCTGGGAACTACTGAGAATGTGTCTCCATATAGCATCCTCCATGGACTTTTTACAGATTCCACTAGTTCTCACAGCTGAAGCAGAGATGTCTTTCTTGTAAGGGTTATCCACGTAAATTCTTGAATTGACCACAAGATGCAGAAGGGTCATGGTCATGAATGGAGAATGTTAACGACTCTGAATTAATTCAAACATAAAGGGGCTACAAGGATATTGGTTCCCTTTTGAACAGTGATGGACCAATTATATTTGCTAGTATGTAGAAACGACAATCCTGTTGAACTGATTGATGACCAACATTTCTGCTGTGTTTCGATTATGGCTTACACTAGCAGGCTATCAGAGTGCAAAATCATGTCAAGCTAATAACATCTTTCAGACAAATGTAGAATTTTTCATCGGGGCAGTTCGATACATTGAATCCTCAGTGATTAATGTAAATAAAGCTAAGCTACAATAAGGGAGGTGTCAAGGTCACTGGTAAACAGATTCATCATGTGTAAAGGTCCAACAGATCAACTCTAAATTGAAATGGCATTAACTCAGAATTGTTGTTTTTTTTGGACCAATAACTAGTGACGTGAGATATTAATGATGGATGGATGCCAGTTTTCAGTGTTTGTATAAATGACACATCGTGTAAGACATAATGAAAGCACGTTTCATGAAATAGAAAGCTAAAAATAACATTTTCCGAGCATTAAAATCAGTGGTCAGGTCACGGTCATTCGGGTATGATAGGAGAACGATGATTCTGTTCTAACACAAAAATATCGACCAACGTTCGATTGTTTTGCAATCCTGCTAAATTTAAAAAGGAAATAAAGAAAACAAATGAATGACTACAGCAAATTACAACAAATAAAAAGGTCAGTGATCATGTCTCACTCAATGGATAACGGAAATTTTATGCACATTTTGCGGACTATACTAACATGGTTCTTTGTACATTTGAAATACTTAAAATTTGTTACATCTTTTCCTTAGCGTCGTATAAAAAAACAAAATATGACAATATCGCCTGGTCTGTACACAATACGCTTCGCAATATGAGTCTTCTTATGACTGTAAGAGATTGCATAATGGTCCAGAGTGTAATAAACATACTTGTCAACGCTAAGTGATAAGGTGAAGCAGTCAAGTGAGCACTCTACTGTCGGTTCATTAGTTTCGAGAGTAAAATAACTATTGGCACAACAGACAAATTGCCCTTCCACATGAAATCGTGGCCGATACTGCCATGAATATTATGATATGATAGTAATTATTCCTGTCTTCATTTTGACTATTATGCAACAAATTGATTTTTCATGTACAAATTTACAATCTGAGTAATGATATAACTTAGATTAAATATGGCATTTGCAAAAATGAAACATTACATCCACCTTCTAAATTTCCCTTTTATCAGCCAGATCTGATGTACAGATCATGCATAAAATTGTTTTTAAAAGTTTCGTGCTCCGCAACAAATGAATTTCATGCTGAGCTCATTCAATTCAATTCAATTGTTGCGGAGAGCTAAACCTTTAATAGTAATTTCATCATCTGACTCTACGTTACGTAACTAGGTAAAGTCCTCGAACATTTTAAGCCAACAAGTCTACAACTTGATACTTTGGTACCGTGCTGTTACAGAATCCATTACGTTGAACTAATCCTCATTACGGATAATTGAAAGGAGCCTCAGCTTAGGCTTCGACATTATCTATTTGACTTTAACATGGCCTTCTCCCGTTGTGTAACATGTTATTACACTTTGTTTGGTTTATGAATTATCTCATGTAATAAGACAAACAAGGTAAACGTTTTACCAAACGCTTCCTCATGTTTAGTAAAAACTCAATAACATCCCGTATTAACTAATGTGTCATTGCGTAAAAAACCCTCAAAACCCTCAAGACCTTTGTGGAAAATTGATAGAAGCTTTTCAGGAGTTTTCAAGGGAAGCAGCATGTGAAAAAAAAGTCTTCCAAAAACTTCCGAAAACACCTGCCAACACAAAGTAAGTCATTTCTCGCAAAAGCTGTACTAATAGCTATTTAAGGATTGCTACAACTGGGTACTTCAACTCATATACAAAACATCATTCAGTTCATGTCTTACACAACGTTACCATTAGAGGTAATTGGAAAGTGAATACACGGACCACGTAGGAGATTCACTAAAGAGCAGTGACCCCATTTAATGGCGAGATCAGTCTGCAACCAAGTAATTGGTTTGTAGAACGACGTTCAACACATAAAGCCATTACATTCGTGGCAAAGTATTGCGTAAATTAATCTGTTATATACACACGTCACAGTCTCACTTCTTGACAGCACTGCATTACATGGAAGCTCTTGTTCCATTACAATTATTACAGCATATTGATATAGCAGCAGGAATCTTGGTGCATCTTGTGTCGGACACAACAGCTTTACTACAACATTACATTGAACCATCTGATATTTCGTGCCAAAAATATGTTGCTTGACATCACTTTTGTTAACAGACAAATAAATTAGAGCATTGTGTGCAAATTAACATCTACAATATTCATGCGAAGTTACATTTTTCAATGATTTTCAAGGTACGGCAGGCAAGGGGTAAAAATGTGTGTCTGTGAACTACACATGTTTTTCTGTGATCCATGTAATATGGACATTTAAAATGTATGACAAGACTAACATTACTTTATTCGTGGACTCATTTCTCTGTGATATAATATTCATTTACATTCACAATTAAATATTAAAGGCGCGTTATTATCACACATGTATTTAATGTCAGGTTAATATCAGATCATGAAATTATCATTTAATGTTAAGCGTCCCACAACAATTGAATTTCATGCTGAGCTCAGGCAAGTCAATTGTTGCGTAGAGCTACACTTTTCAAAATTGATTTCATGATCTGCTTCGGGCTCATCTTATCAAGATTGAAATTGCCTGCACTGCTCAGGTATGGTTGTCCATATTTTGTAAAAATCTTACCTTGTAATACAATGTATTCTTTGCAGTAGTCTACATAATTCGCTGTAGGCAGCATTTAATATAATTTGATACCATCTGTGATGAAAACCAATGTGTAAATATCCGTAGGAAATCTAAATGGATTATTCCTGTAATGCTTAAACAAACACAGATTTACTACCTGAGCAAAGCTAAGGAATCAAATGTAGAATCACATCTCAGGACATTTGTTTGAAGCTGTTCCCTGTGATCTATCAGTTACAGCTTCTCTTACATACAATAATACTCTTTAGTAAAATACGATTAAACCTAGAAAACCTATATCACCAAACAAACACGAACAAAGTCCATGTGTTAAGTGCATGACCAGGAAGCTGGAATCACTTTAGGCCGGGCTCCAACAGTGTTTTTTTAACCTTGCGAAAAAGGCAGTATAGAATCGAAATATTATCCATCTAGAAAATTGTCTGTTTATTTGTCGATAATAATTTCAAATTCTCAATTGAAGCGAAATAAATAAGGCATCAACTAATTATTGTTTTCAAAACAACCCTTGTACAAACCGATTGATTTCTCGCTGTTATGCAATGCTATTAATTTTGCACTGAATAAGAAACAACCAGCAACGGTCGGATTGATTTCTTTTCAAAGCAAACTACATGGTAATAAACGCATAGAAACTGATACTAAACATCGATAAAACAAAATTATATCTCTCAATCGGGTTGTCCCAACTGAAACATTTATATACCGGATATTTTATCTGGTGTTTACAAACAATATGCCCACTTTTAGGGATGACAGGCATCAAGTGAACTAGTCTTCCTGCAATGCTGCAACATATGCCTATCATCAATTATTTTTCAACAGTTTCATTTGTAACAATACACGTAATATTATTATCATAAATTTTATGTAAACCTTTCGTTCAAAAAATGGGCTCACTAAAATATTGTCGTGTAAACATCAGGTTAAATATCCAATAATCATTTTAGTTGGGACAAGCCTATTGTTCTGCCACAAAATCGAAATAGATATTGAGTAATGTTTCATTTTTCCCTTGGAATCATTGCAGACACATATTTCTTTCGCTAAACTTTACCTTGTTGTAATCTCTCCGTTTTCCGCCTGATAGATAAATACAGTGATGTTCAAAAACTGCTCAGAAAATGAACGGGACCAAAAAAAATAGAAATTCTTGCTTGTTTGAGTCCTGCACAAAAAGAATAATAAAAGAATAGCATAGAAAATCAACATCATTCATTTCTTCCAATGCACCACAATTTATTGTCGAACTGAATTCAATGCGGTGGATTCAACAATAGCAATCATTCCATGACACAGAAGATGCATTGGAGGGCAAAATTAATAAAACGAAATGAGAGGAAAATCCTTTGGGTATTGGCTGATAGGTCAGTGCAAGAGATTTGGAAAGTGTTAATTCAAGAAAGTAGGCTGCGCTTGGAGAACATGAATGGTAAAATTCAAAACGCGTCCAGTATTTCGTCATGCTACGAAAGCGAAGTACGGCGGCCTTTATATCGTGTAAGTACTCATTTCAGATATAACATTTTAAAGTATTTACTCACATCCATGTATTTTTATGACCGCAGTGCCAGAAACTAGTAATCTCCTAGTCCAGTAGCCAAAGAAAAAGACAGCTAATTATACATTTTCCCATGAAGTTTAAAGGTTTCGTAAAAATTAAACAAATTAGGGAATCTTATCTGCATGACATAAGTTATAAACGCCCAAAGCGTAGTTACATTAGCACAGTGACGTAACACAATAAAGTAAATCATTCCGATGCCCTGACCATCTGTAAGCTGATTTAATTATGACACATACAATTACCTGGGTGTTGCTGCCCTGTTGATAATTGGGAAGTGCTAAACTTGTATTGACCACAGTCGATATTGTAATCAACACTGCAGATACAATTACTTATATATGCAACTACCTTTCATTGACGAGTCCCTGACAATACGAACTTAGGATTTGGGGAGTAACGAATGAGTGTTTATCTTTCACAACTGTCGCAAAGTGACTTTTTCCTTTAAAAATAGATAGTAATGGGTTAACTTCACAATCCGTATTGGAATAGCATTAGGGTATTGATTTGTTCCCGGATCATTCTATTTTGGGTAAAAAAGTCTTAAATCAAAGTAAATAGTAT
>JBCAUI010536894.1:0-11017 GCA_038406195.1 Haplosyllis anthogorgicola
TATTCAATTATCCACTTGAACTTCTGAGAGGTTACACTTTACAACTTTCTACAATCTTTTTAAATAAATTGAACGACTCGGCAAATTACGTACAACATTTTAATAATTTAGGTACAGGTAGATAGGTACAAGTTTTTGAATCATGTCATTAGCTAAGTCCCGTCAAAACGAGATATTATCTCGCAGATTTGTTTGTGTGTAAACAAAATTATTCCATAGGAATGATAACAGAAATAAAGAATGAAATTGGTAAGATAATATCTTGCCGATATTTAACAACGCTAATATAGTGTCTCGTTGCCTTCCTGTCTGGAAAGAAGTAAAAGTTGCAGATCACAGAGTATGGATTCTTAATCTCCCCCACTGGATGCTCACATTAAACATGTATCCTGTCTTTGCTTTCGTCCCTTGTACTTTCTTTTCCGCTGCGGAAAATGTCTGAGTGATGTGGGTGGATACGTATTTTGAGTACTGTGTTGACGTAACAAAATTTCAGTGAGTCCCGTTTTAGGGATGAAAGGTTACGTTTGTGACAACAAGGCAGCAGAAGCATAAATTTGGCAAGGTTTCCTGCCGAAGTGCCTCATGTCAGATATGTATCAACAATTTGTAAATATCAATCAATTTGCATTTTTATATCAAATGTTAACCTGTCGTCCCTAAAAAATTGGTTCAATGAAAGTTTTTTTATGTAAACACTGGATAAAATATGCGCGGATAATCTTTTAGTTGAGATGTGCCTAATGCAGCATTGACGTTTCACGAATTGGTAACGTTTTTAGTGCGCAAAGAACCTTTGTGCGTCGATAATCAGATATGAACACAAAATATCAATACAATAAAATCTGCAATGGGCGACCTCCTATGTTTTCAGGTAAAAATGTACGTGGATGACCGTAAATTCGCCCAATGGATATTTCGCCCAGTAAAGATTTTACTGTGCTCGATTGTACACTTTTGAATTGCGCAGTTTTTGTTTTTAAAATTTTATTGAAAAATTGCCACTGGTTTGGGGTATTTTGCAATGCAGTGCCATCGTTTCAAGAAATGAAATAAAACTTGGTGTCGGATTTGACTAAGTCGAACTCACCGTTCAGCTGCCTGCTGCGCCAGCAATAAGGAATTAAAAACTAATATCAAAATTAAAATGGATGTGGAAGCAGCGATGTTTAATTCCACTCACGTCCTGGATGCACCGGATTCACCGGATGACGACAACACATCAGGTCAGGACGTCAAAACGTTAGCGACGTCCTACGTCATGTATAAAATAGGTCAGTTCCACATTACCACTATCAGCTTCTAAACTTCATGAAAATTAATAAAACGTAGAGCAGCAGAGGGCTTTATTTTATGTTATTACAAAAGGCCACAGCGCAGAGAAATCGTATTATTTTGGAAACGAAGAGAACAAATGAGAGAACGAAAGAATTTCACGCTGTGCTTCTGATGTGCTATTGTTAAACTTTTGTTACGAATTCCGTGAACTGCGATATTGATTTACGTCAATGCCATCTATTTCAACATCCGCGCGTAAACAGAAAATGATAGAAATTCTATTGTTCCAAAACATTTTCATATTAAATGGAAGAGCTCTGTGTAATGGGCCAAGGAAAATGTCTGGCACCACATTTGGTATTTATAAACATAAACATGAGTAGTGGCATATTCAGTGAAATCGGGATAACATTAAGTCTGACACCATCCCATATTTTTATTAATTTTAGAATATTTGAGAACAAAATAATTCCATACTTTCCATGATTTTATACCTTTGACATGAAACTAGTTCTGGTTTTCTTCAACTCTTGAAATTCCTATCAACTTGCAAAAGCACAAAGCAACAGAGACAAAAAGAATTCGACGTTGTGCTTTTAAATTTAAATTTCATTTAAATATGAATTTGATTCTGTGCTCCTTGTTTTCAGGAGATGCTATAAACAAATCATATTTTCCGATTCTTGTTCCTGTTGGTGTCGTGGGAAATATTCTCTCATTTCTGGTAAGTTAACCCCTTTATTCAATGCATGGACCTGTTCAGAAATAGCAGGTGGTGTTGTAATATTAATTCGATTTTCAAGTAAAGCTTCCACGGAAACAAAGAAACGTTTGGAACACACATGCACATTCCTTGTGCAATGCAGCAGCAGTCAATTAGTTAATGAATATTCATGATGGCGCCTCCAGCATTCCAGCTGCTAGATCCTGTACATCTCTCAGTGAGGACCAGGCAGCTGAAAAGATCACACTTATATCTCTGGTAGTCTTGTAGAAATAAATAGTTGTGTGTAAAGGATTGTCTGTTCTTATTCCAATGCGTTCCTCATACGGATCCGGCATTTAGGAACTCTTCCAGCTAGTGGAAACTTCGGCAGGTGGTAAATGTGTCTGGCTGCCTGCTAACACGCCTGTACTGTGTAGTGCAGCTCAAGATCATAAGTGATCCTACGAATCGTAGTGCAGTAGGAATATTAGAGACGGATCCATGTTTAAAACGAATTTGTAAAGTCATCCAAGCCCGAAACAGAGGGTACCAGTGACCCATTAAAACGATCTCCGTTTGATGAGAATCTTTAAAGAAAAAGAAACTACTTTCATTATAAAATCACTGTCTGTTTTCGTTTGGTAACTTTTAGGTGATGATTCAGCTTCACAACCGCCAGATGTCGTTTTCTCTCTACATCTCCGCTCTCGCTGTGAGCGACACGATTCCACTGTTAGTAGGTGCGTTACGGTTTAACTGGGTTTTTTTCTGTGTAACATGAAGCGGCGGTGCAGTGGCATGGCCTCAACAATTCACTGATGTACCTGGATGAGTGAGCATCCAGTGAAAGGTTGCAGTGCAAGAAAACTGGTGGCTCCAAGATAATTTTGGGAACATACATAACAAAAGAGAGAACAAAAGAATTGCATGTATGTGTATGCTTTTGGGTGCGCTATTGTCCCAAAACTGACAGAAATTTCATCCTCTGGGTTGTGAGTTGGTCAGAGAAAAAGTGACTGCGATGAACAACGCTGTCGAATTTATTTCTTTTGACAGTTGTCCAGCAAGCAACCGTTTTATTGGACCACTTGTACCCCGTTCTCGCTTTAAGATACAATAATGATACAGATAATGGGAATCAAAATATACCGAACGTCACTTTGCCTCACTTTTAAAGAACTTCTGAGAACACTGAACTTATAACAGACAGACGTCATCTGTTAATGCACGTTTTTAATCATGTAATGGACTACAAGATCAACACACAAGAAAGCAGAAAGTGAATGGTGCTCCAGGCTGAGACGATTATCCCAACAAAGTTCAGTGATGTAATTCCTATCGGTTTTCGAACAATCAAATCATTAAATTTCCAACAATTTTATTTCAATAAAGTTTCAATAGCCCAGCACGTTAAACGATTGAAATTCAATTGTTGCGGAACGTTAAACGTTAAATTTGGTAATATTTTGATGATCTGAGAAATTCGAAAGCACACCTTGAAATTCTTTTGTTTTCCTTTTTGTTCTGTACGTTTGCAAAATGACAGGATTTTTATACATTTAAAATTATCTCTTGTCCAATATTGACATTTGAAGACTAAAATTTGAAGTCGAAATAAGAAAAATCTTGATAGCCCATCAAGTACTGCCTCAGTTGTGGGTGGTGAAAATTTCTTTCTTGCACTTTGTTGCCTTTCAGCACATCACTACATAATTTCAGCCAAAATTACTTGATGGTGGTTTTATTTTTCAGCGCTGTGCAGGTATCTGGACACGGTAGATGGCGTGACGATGCCACAGGATCGGGTGTGGTTCTGCACCTTGACGATCACCATCATGCTCATGTCGTCTTTGAGCAGCACCCTGTTCATCCTCAACATGACGTTCGAGCGAGTTTACAGCATAATCAAGCCGCATAAGGCCGCTTCGTTTAATACGGTTAAAAGGGCTAAGATCACCATTATCTGTAGTGTAATATTCAGTGTATTGTATAATATTCCGCACATATTTCTGAGTTCTAGTGTAGCGCGTCAGTGTGTGCCCTACGGTAAGGCCCAGAGCGTAGTCTACGGAGAGTTCTACTATTGGCTCTCCTTTATTATAAATTTCGCTTTACCGTTTGTTCTTCTATTATCAATGAATTGTATTATAATTCACACTTTAAGAAAAAGGGTTAGGTTTAATGTAGGGGAACGTTTAGAAGGTCAAGGTCAATGCCACAATAAAGGTCAAAGTTACAATAGTAATGAGGATAATAATAAAATTCAAGGTAACAGTAAGCAGCAAAGTTATAAAAGTAAAGGTAAAGAGCACAACAGAGTTCAAGGTCAAATGTCTAAAGCACAAAGTACAGAGAGACAGATCTATGTGATGTTACTTTTCGTCACATTCGGGTTTCTGATTCTCCTGACGCCAGCCTACGGCTTCTATCTCTACCAGATGTTCTACGACTACGCCAGGACGCCACGGCGTTTTGCGGCGTTCTATCTCTACAACAGCGTCTCTCAAAAAGCGATTTACACGAACAACGGGATTAATTTCTTTCTCTACGTCACTTCCGGTAAAAAGTTCAGAGCGGATCTAGTGAATTTGTTTAAATGTTGCAATAGCCGAGGTCGTCATGGTGATAACGATTCTATTTCTTTTTCAAGTAACGCGACGAGCAACGTAATGATGTCAACTCGAACGTCACGTGAGCTAAACGTGCAATGATATAATGCCAATATGACGTCATAATGTAAAGGAGTAATTACGTTCATTTTATCTCAGTGAGATACAAATGTAGAAACCTTAATCGTGTGCATTGTAACTGATTTGTCAGCTGAAAACATATAAACAGGGTAAAAAATATGATATACAAAGCGCGATTTTATGTCTAAAATTATGTGATGGTGTGCTGAACTGCTATGGTAAGTAGTTTTCTGCTTCCTCACGGGCCTCCTGAAGGGGCCATAAATACAAGCTACACTTTCTTCCCTACCGAATATTTTCTTGAACTGAAGGGAATTTTGTCAAAGGATAAAGTTACCACCAGGAGCGCTGTAGTCTAGAGGCTGCAGTTAGAGTTAACACCAGGGGCGCCACAGGCTTCTTGCCTTACACCTGCATCAGCAATGACATGACAGTCTACAGACTATCCTATTGGTTAATTAGAGTTATGTGTCAGCATCATAATTATCTTTGGTAGCCATTTTAGTTAGTTCAACTTGCTTGAAACTACATGTGTTATTTTGTACCAGAGTTAATAAATCATTCGTAGTCTAGAAACTCTCGTTCTAGTCTTTTTACAAATTTCTCCTATCGGAAATTAATTTAGCAACTTGTAACTCTGAATTATCTTCACGGTAGAGAACGAAGAATGACGGACAATAAATGCGATGCGTACTTCGTCCCCTACTGATTCACGCTCGTTTCAGGGGGTCAACTAGTATTTAAATCTTGTTAAAAAATCTTGAAGTAATACACATTAGGTTTTGAACCAACCGAACAAATGACCTTGCCTTATGAATCCTTCAGGACGCTTTGTTTATTTTACCTCGTTGAATGTATCTGACCAAGAAAAACCTATTGATTTAAGTTCAAATAAATTTTGTTTCAACTGTATTTTAAACAAATACTCATAAATAGTTCTTATCTTTTTACAAAGCATAAAACATCGGTCATTTTCCCATCACTCAGAAATATACACGCAGTAAAATCTTCGTCAGAAATATAGATCTAACGTTACAGAATGGAAGCGCTTAAGGTCGCGGTCATCATCCTGTGTCTTTTCGAGGCTGGTAGAACAGATTGTACGTGTGACGTGGATGATGTTGTAGAGAAGTTACAACGGCAGATCGATTCTACACAGGTGAGTTTTAACGGATCAGGGTAACTGTAATAACGCACCATGTTGAAAGTATGTATTGGGTGCATTGTGGTTAAGCTGCATCAAACCAGCAAAGAGAGCAAATGATTTCCAAGGTGAAAACGCTTATCAACGACAGGTGGCTCTGTCTGTCAATACAGCACGAAAAAATTTGCGCTTCACATTTTAATACGGTTTTAGCGTTATTGAAGGCAGTCAAGTTAGTAATGCCGTTTTAAATATGCACAGCTTAGTGAAAAGATTTCCATCCTCTGATTGCAGAAAGAAATAAGAGAGTTCAAACGATTGATTCCCGAAGCAAGACGAGAGGTATGATATTGTGTGCATCGTTTGTGGCGTGACGTCATGATGTTACGTCCTCCAGTGAATGAAAATCAGTTTTGATGAGTTTTAAAACAACAGGATTTCACGCTCTGTGTTAACGTGGTGGGACATCCACAAATTGATAGAAATTTCATGAGCTTTGTAGGCAGCAAATGCACTTAGTGGGATTTTTAAAATGCTATACAGTAGGGTACAAAGTGTAACTTGTAAAGCGAGTTTATAGCTAAAATTACTTCATAGTGTACTGAGCTACCACAATAAACCATAGTATTTTCTGCCGCCCCCACAATTGTGGCAGCACCCGACGGGCAATAAATACACATTACACTTCGTTCCCTACTTTTTAGACCTCTACATTAAAACCAGGGGGCATCCTGGAGAGGATAGAGGTTCTGGAGTCTGCTGTGGTCGAACTGGAGGAGGATATAAACACTGTAGAAGATGATATAGACACGGTCCAGGTGGATGTGGGAATCCTGGATGCTAAGATGGAAGGTACGTCAAGATTGTTTCTTAAGTTGAAAATAATTTAGGATTTTTGCCAGGGATAATTCAGGCTCCGCTGGCTGTCGCCTACAAGCTCAGCCTACTTTACCCCAACATTTACCCATGTGAGACACAAAGGCCATTAAGAGCCCGGCTGCCAAACACAAAACAGCTACCAAGCAATATGTAAGTGGGCTAGAGAACCGCTAGCACGCCTTACGTACTTTTAATTTCGCACATTTTAATTTCGCATGCAAACGGACGAACCCATTGACTTGACTAAATTTAGACTAAATTTGAATCTCAATGACGTCTACACATGCAAACAAACATGTGAGTAAAGTCATAAGGTATCAGAATTCACCTTGTAGCTATGTGAATGTTATCACACAGACATGCAGTCACGCATGGCGGTGGAGGAGGAGATCTCAGAGACCCACGGTTCTCAGATAACATTCCTACAGGCAGGCTACGACGATCTGTCCGGTAGAGTGGCGAGCGTGGAGGGAACACTGAACGGTCTGTCTTTCTGTCTGTCTGTCTCTCTGTCTCTCTCTGTCTCTCTCTTTCTCTCTCTCTCTTTCTCTCTCCCTCTTTCAGTTTCTGAAGTTTATTTCCCATTTCATACCTTCAGGACCCGTCCCATGTGTAGGTGCCCAGTTGTAAAGGTATGGTAGTGTCAACCATATTTTCTTCGGCTAAATGGTTTGAAATTCCAAAAAAGCCAACGCCAAGATATTTTCATTTAAGCCTCTTTAATTGGGAACAAGTAATTTAATTGTCTTCATGACTGTGTCTATGACATTGTCCTGAAAAAACGTATTTATTTTTCAGTAAGCTACACAGAGCTAGACGGAAGAATGACGTCGGTGGAGGCTATCGTGGCACAACACTCAACAGATATAACGACACTGTACAGCGACAGCAGCGCGATGCAAGCACAGCTTCAAGGTAAATTACGTTACCCAAATAAAACTGGTTGGCGACCAGAGGGTGAAATTCCTATCATTTTGGGACAATAGCGAATCAAAAGCACAGCGTGAAATTCTGTTGTAATGCATTTTTGGCGTACACACTAACTAGTGAAAAAGGAAGATGTAGCACCAGACGTGACCCTTGGGATCGCTACACAAAAGCAAGAAAGAGTGCAGAAGGGAGATCCACCCTGGCTTTAAAACCCATGGGGAAGATCACTTGAAGTCAAAAACAAAGGTTATCAGTGGCCCCACCACTGGCAACTGCTCCAACAAAAATTAAATAAAAGCAATTACATATTTGTGGTTTCTTTCTCTACAGGTTTAAACAACTACAGTTTTCTGGCGACGATCAGCGTGTTTGAGTTCGGCGTTGTGGACGGTGGTGTTGTTGTTTTTGATGAAGTTCGGACAAATACCGGAGGATACTACAATCCAGTCACGGGAGCCTACACGGGTGAGTATTATTTTGTCAGCATCCGTATCCGTATTCGTATCCGTCTACTTGCCTGTTAGTTCTATGGAAATCGTATTAATCGCATGTAAAAAGGCGGCTTTGCCGTCTGTCATGATGTTCTTTCAAACTTCAAATTTCATTTGGTGTATCGGCAGATCACGACAATATCTAGGTCACTGGGTCATGTTCAGTGTTACAGGTCCAATTTCTTACCACTCGATTTTTAACTCGACCAACAAATTCTGTCACCATTTTATTTCTGTTATATTATCAAAATATATGAATGATACTTACATCGTAAAAGATAAAGACTTGTACGAGCGCTTTGTACTGACAGCTGAGTTGCAGACTGAGTTGATGACTGAGTAGACATAAGCTGCTGACTGGAAGCTGCATACTCACTCAGATCCTGATGATTAGCTTCTAACATGTAAACACTATCAGCTGCAGGGGCGGATCCAGGATTTCCCGTTGGGGGGGACGCCCGGCCCGTTGGGGGGGGGGGGGCGCCACCCCTACTTTCGCCCAAAATTTAGCGGAAAGTGCATGAAAAAAAAGAAAATTTGGGCTGTTGGGGGAGGGGGGCGCACTGGCGGCGCCCCCTAGATCCGCCAATGAGCTGTGAAGTTGTATTACATACCTTTGTGGGATAATACAATAAAGGACTATTGGGCTTGAACATTGAATGCTTGTTGCTTATCTGTGGACTGTACCTATAACACTGGACAATACATTTCAATTCCAGTGAGTGGACTCTACGAATTTACGGTGCATATTCTGTTAAACAACCAGATGTCTGGGGCCTGTATTGTGCGGGTGAACGGTGAAAATGCAGCCTACACAGCTCACTGGGATGACGTCGCTCTGGACTACGCGATAGAGCTAAACGTTCGCCTGGAGTTGTCGGCCAGACAGGTTGTGTGAAAATAATACAGCAAAAGTAGGGTACAAAGTGTGACATAAAAAGCACGATTTTAGAACTAAAATTATGTGATGGTGTGCTGAATTCCAAAGGTAAAGTGTAGGAAGTTTCTGCCGTCCCAACATTGTGGCAGCACCTGACGGGCAATAAATACAAGCCACACTTCGTACCCTACTGTACCTACATGGGTTGTAACTTTTATTGCAAACTAATTCTTTATTCAGTCAAACACTTCTAGTCTCAGTGGACTTTCAATTTAAACCGGAGAACATATCCGGAATATCAATACAACAGCTGGCTAAATTATGATCAATACGTCAAAAAAGCACAGTGTGCTCTGTAAGGATCTCCATACACAGCATGTACATGTGTAAGGGCAAAATGCAGATGGAGTCACTGTCTTATTGAACTGACCTTCAATAACTTTAATCACAGATGGCATAGATGCATACAATACCCACGGCATTTAACATAGAGATAAAATGAAGACCATTTAGCCAGCTGATCCTTACAGAACACCCAATGGATTTGTATTTTAAGGAGAGGGGCCAAATGTTATCACATTATCGGGAATTCCCTTGAGCATGAATATAGCATGAATAGAGGGCGGTATCTTCTAGCGCGAAATCCCCATAGAGTGACAAATCCATTGGGTGTCTTGTAACGATGATTTAATCTTGTAAACATCATCTCCTAACAGGTTGTGGACGTGTAGAACCAGTACTCCACGTCCATCCACGGTACGCATGCGCCCGGAGGTCTCGTGTACTCATGGTTTACCGGACAACTGGTCAAGGCTCACTGAGCCGTACACAGCTTGATTTTTTTGTTAAAAACACACAGAATAAAAAAACGATTAAAAATTTGCATTGCTTTTGTTCTTTTCTTCATTTTTGTGCAAATGCTACGATCGGCCAACATTCTGGAGGGTCTTCACCGAAAGTGACAAACAAGATATGACCAATTGTTTATGTTTTGTTTACCAATTGTTGATTTCACGACAGTTCAGGATCAGAGGGAGTCATCTATAAGCCTATAAAATCACCTTCTTTGGGTTTTGTGCATGGAACAGTTATTCCTCCCAAAAGGAGGTCAAACTGTTTGCTTTAACGTTGTGAAATCAAAAAACTTGTTTGTTCATCCAAACAAGCCTTTTTCACCATGAAAAAGCTGTTTGCCCTTTTGTTTAAGATCCCCTTTATCAATAGAAGAATAATCTGTTTAGTAATAATGAATATGAAATTATTAGTTTTGTTTTCGGTACAACATGACTTTACAGTCAAAAATTTAATTATTTGTGACAAAAAATATTCATGTCCTGTTTTATCTGCTAAACAGCGCAGCAGTTGTCTCAATTTCAAACTAATGTTATGTTTTTCTCATGTAGATCTTAAACATGATCAGTAAAACATGTCCAAGTCATTATTTACACTGTTGAACTAACGTCCCAGTCATCCTAACAAAATGGAGACTACTAGACTTGTACCTCTATTGCTGTTAATAGTGTTACCTGTAGGAAAAGGTAACAGGGCGGATAGAGATGATGAGGATATTGCTGTCGTGTTGATGCAGTTCATGCAGGAAGCCCGTCAGCAGCTCAGCAGCTTGGAGACGAAAGTCACTCAACTGGAAACTCTAGTTATGAATACAAGGACAGATTATCAGGTGATATTTTCATTACAGCAGAATTTCATTTGAAATCTTTTGATCTGAAGAGTTCCCAAATTTTTACAGATTTCCTAGACTAACTGTTATGGGCAACTTCTTTGGAATTGGGGCATGAGTTTTAGAGTGTTTAAACATTCAAAAAGTCAGAAATAAAAAAAAAAAATGTTAATGTCAAATAAACGCTCACGATTACAACGCCAACTTTATGGTGTGTTCACTTGGTGATCGTATCATACTAACGCATCATTTAGTATTTAATCTGATTCCGGCTAGGATTGTCACGCCACCTGTATTGATCCGACAGCTCTTGGACTCAGTAACAACACGGATGAACT
>JBCAUI010536905.1:0-11016 GCA_038406195.1 Haplosyllis anthogorgicola
TTAATGGCATTGAGGCCCTTTTCTAGTCTCAAAATGAAAAGTGGGATGGATTCCATCTTTCCTTGGGTGATGCAATAAAAATTTTGCATTAGGGAATCCATGGAATCTGGATTCCCATACACCCATGCAAATTTCGTGAAAATGGCCTCCACGCTGCACCCCACAGGTAGATAGGTGATAGCGTCGGCTGCATCACCTACACAAGATTGTGTGATCCCCATGTGCACAGCTTCTTCAGTATGAGTGTGTCAGGCATCCTCCACTGCTTTCAACCATGCCTCCATGGTCACCGTTCCTTTCTCCTGGACGTGCCCTGAAAACTTGGGCAGTATCGGCGGCTTCTGTAATAAATGGCCGTGAGCCGGACCCATCCCTTGCATCGCTGGGCCACCCTCGGGTGCTCTTGGCCTTCTTAATTCATAATTATCCATGGGCGGTGTGGATGGCATACACATAGAGGGTGTGTGAGGTTCATGATCTCTCGGCTGAGATCTGAGTGTCGGCATCAGCGTATGATGAGTTAATGTTTATTACAACATTCTTTAATTCAAACTTCTCTCTTCTCCTTGTCAGCCAGGCAGCCAGATATCAGTCTTCTCGCAACTCATGTTTCACGGTTTCTGGACGACTGGACAACTTCGGATGACCAAGTCACATGACTACATTCCTTGGTAAACAAACAGTGGACCTCGTCTCAGGACGGCTTCTGAATCGTCCAATTGAAGCTCCGTCAAGAAGGAAGTGAGAAGGGATGAATTCTGATGGTTTCTGAGCTATTGGTTCTGGTTCTGGTGATCACTCTTGGTCCAGTGGTCCCTCATTGGGTGCCAAAATGTCAGATGTCGTTCTGGTGGTATATTTAGATATTTTGCGACGAATGCTTGTTGGTTGCAATGCACTAGACAAAGAGGACTAGCAAACAGTGATTTGAAGATGTAATTGCTGGTTTATTGAGAATAGCTAGCTGGAAATGATAGCAGTCACAACAATCTGGTAGTAAAACATCAATCTGGGAGTAAAACCCTATAACAACATGAAATTAGCAATGTTATAGTAGACAGTCATTCTGCAGAGTTACTAAATACATGTAAATCGATGATGCCACTGTTCTACAGTTACTAGATATATTCTACTGTGCAGTTACTTGCATTATTACACTAATTGTTTACTAATAAGGATAACTAAATGATGTACAATTACCTAAGGCAACTAGAAAATAGATATATGTTGATGTTTTCCCTCTGATTACTGAATTCCTTCTGGATGCACTGCTCATGCATGCTCTATTTTACATGGCTTTTGGGTGATGTCACACATGTACTGCGTGTAACATGTCATTTCCAGGCATCATTAGTTGGCACCATGTGGCGGAAAGCATTAACCAAGCTATATCATGACTTTTAATACTCAGTATTTATTAGATTATTACAATATTGTAACTAAAATTCAGATGCGAAACTACAAAAGGATACAAAAACTAACGAACGAAAAAAGATTTGCAGCGCGATCAGTGTCCAGAAAAAAAAGAAATGTTGCAATTAAAGCAAAAGCATCCCGTGTGTACCGATATATTTGCAGATGGGAAAACAGTAGCATCGACATTACACATGCTTTAATTTATTTGTTGGTGCGAGAATAAAAATGTCAAATCTAACTACATTGTCAGACCAGCGTTAAAGTTAGTTGTCTCAGTTGTTTTGTCCCATCTGAAGGTAATGATTTCGAGCAATTTATTTATTTACGTTGTAGAATGGGTCTTACGTGTTTTACGGAAAAGCAGGCTAATTAGGTTAAATTGGACACCGAGCCTATGTACTAACAATACAGTTAAAGTGAAGCATGTTGTCCATGTAGGTGGCTATTCGTTTGGCACATTGAATGCGGCTGCTAAAATATAAATCTCTGGCAAGGATATTTGACCTTATACATTACTTGGTTCAAGCACTACAGGTGCGGATCCAAGTTTTCTCATTGGAGGGGCACCCCGGCGCCTTCAGGTGGTTGGAGGGGGCACCTTTTAATATTTTCTTCAAAAACCCTATGAAAATGAAAGAATTTCGGGCTGTTGGAGGGGGCGCGCGCCAGCGGCGCCCCCACTTGGATCCGCCAATGGCCTATTTAGTTGTATATGCCCAATGCATTAATTAAATACACTAAACTCACAATGTTACTCCAAGGTTTCACGAAAATCAGCACAAAACAACAGACTGGCAGCACTGTGAAAAGTGAACAAACCTGCCACCTACAAAGTTGTTACCAGAAGCATGAAGGGGCTGTAAGGTCAGTCATTGTTCAGTGCAATCACAGCATGTAGTCAATGACCATGGCCAAATTACATTACAATGATAGCATTTCAAATGTAAATTGGCCACAGTACTGGTCATCTCCACACCTTAGCAAAACGGGTTTATATTTAATTTCAAAAATGTAATGTTACAGACTTTATTCTAATATTTTCTCACCTTCATATTAAGTGTTTATCAGAGTGACATATTCTATTTTGTTGCAGAATTTTTATGAATAATTTTGTCAAATTTCACTCTTTAATTTAGTATGTTTCAGAGTCATCTCTAGTTACTATGCCTGTTGTCACATCCTGTCTGTGACATTTAGAAGTCCTTCACATTCAAGTATAAACTTTTTTTGCACATTCATGAATGTATAACAAATCTTATGTAAAGAATATGAGATGAAAGATTAGTTAAAGCGTTTGAAAACGACAACAACAATATTGTATTATTAGCATTCTAATTTAAATTGGCCAAGGTGCCTACACTTTCAGCAGAGTGAGCTTAACATTTCATTTAATGTTGTGGCTCTTAATTCTAATGTTACCACCATTTTAGCATCACAATTACTTATAACTTTTGATGATAGAATTGCATTGTAGAATTAATTATCTTAACAAATTTAACTTTTCAACGAATTTAACTATTCATTGGTCTATCATACATGACTGATCTTGAAAAAGATTTGTCACATATAGATATACAAAGAAAACTTTATCACTGTTCCATTCAGGGAAACCTTGTATGCTGTCTCCATCTTGACTTGAATTCATTTTTCTTAAAAATTACCGCCTACCTATAATCTTCCAGCATGTTATAATATTTATAATCTGTAGCAGATATTCGAAGTATATCCGAAGAAAATCCATTCGCATATTTAGTTCTGAATGTTTCATTTATCAGTATAACGTGTGTGGTGTCTTGGCGTGTATGTGCGCATGTACAATGGATTAATTATTTTGTTATCAACACGTGAAAAGAGAACTAAGACGACTTGAGTAGAATCAAGAAGACTTTATTTTCAAAGAAGCAATTTTAGCTGTTGTAACTTGAATATTTAACAAAGGAATGTAACAAAAAAATGCAATAATATTATTTAGAGAACAGAATGCCTAAATCTTCATAAAATAAAAAAATATATATTAAAATTAAAAAATAAAAACAAAAAATTCTTAAACATTATTAAGCTAAAATATTTGGATTAAATTCTGCAGTATATATGCTAGCGTACGCCGGCTGTGCACGCGTGTGGTGCAAAGGATGCCAAAGCTCGTCTCTTTACTCTTTCTCCTAAAAATAAAATGAAACAGGTTCACTTAAATGCCAAGGAATGTAAATGGTGAGAACAAAACATCAATCAGATAGTTCCTCAAAAATAGGTAAATTAAATTTACAGGGTCATTGTTCAAGGACATATTATCTTCCTTGTTGTGCCAGAGACATCTGCATCAGACTGACACGATTCAGCAAATTTGAGAATGAATTTAAGAATCCTTCGACAGGAATAAAATCTGAACATGCAGTTCTACTCTGTTTTCATTTGAGTGTGTGCGTTAAACTTCAAAAGGCCAAAAAACGTATGCCAAAGAGAATGTACTCGTAGTTTGCAGCAGCACTTGGTTTTTAAATCTACGTGGCTTGGGCGACTGTTCTGGAACGTAATGGCCAGGTGATCAGGCTGCGCTAAGAGCTTGTGTGTTACTCCTGTACCCCCTACTTTAGCTGTGAACTTTAAGAGTTGTCTTTCTCGGAAATTTCCCTTACCAGGCACTGGTACGTAGGGCATGTACACGAAATGTGTCTCCGTGAAATCACCAAGAGGTTCGTCACTTCCTGGTCCCAGTTCATCCTTTGTCATCATTGTTGCCTTTCGCAATTCCATGTCGTCAGTACAAAACTCCCGCATCTTGCTGGTCAGAAAAGATCTGTCGAAGATAAAACAGTACACGGAATTTGTATCAGTTTCGAAACGTCTAGAACAAAAGAGAGTACATAAGAATTTCACGCTGTGCTTTTGATGCGCCATTGTTCCCAAACTATACAAATTCCGTGTACTGATGTGTACGTGTCCTTGGCAAAGTATTACTGTATGCACTCAGAATGTTACCATCATGGAGGTATCCTGTTTGTTAATTTTTAAGCTTGATAACGTTTTAACTTAATTATCTGCATATAAACATGTATTGACTCTTGTGCCGGTTGTTTTTTCTTTTAATGTTAATATTCCATTTTGGGACAAACAAATGAAATGCAAAGATGTGAGATTAAGAACAGTTGGCGAAATACTCCGCAGTATTAAAGTAAGTTTCTACTTCAAAATCTACTGTTGTACAACATCAGACAGCCACAACATTTAATGTCTTGTCTTTTAGACCTGAAACCACCTTAGGTTTTATTTCACCGAGCAGTTGTCATACTAAGAACGACAACAACGATGTTTTTTCTGATGTTTATCTAACAAAATTAAAGAAATCGTTAGTTTTCATCAAATTTGGGTCCTACTGAAGTATAGAGTGATTACCCGTAAAACAAATCAAGAAAGCTGAACCTATTATTTAACAAGAATGTCTTCCAATCAAAGGCCAAACATGAGAAAATTACAAAAAAATCTAGAAATTCGACCTTCAAATGACCTTCACCTTCAAATAACCTTGACCTATATTTTGACCTTGACCTCATCTACTTGTCTCAAACATCATAACATGTGATATTAGTAGACAATACTAAAAATTTTAATAGTTTTTTATTGCTGTGACCTTGAACTTGATCCAATGACCTTGATACTCAAACTTGACCTAGATATTATGAAGATGTACCACCATACCAAAAATGAAGTTTCTAGGTCAAGCAGTTCAAAAGTTATAGCCTGGAAAGACAGACAGACAGACAGACAGACAGACAGACACACACACACACACAGACACGACTGAAAACATAACCTTTCCGCATACGCGGGCGGTAAAAAGGATTTACAGCATGTTGAGCATTTGTAAAAGTAAGAGTAAAAACTTGTATGTTCACTTAGTATCACGACGTGAACTTATTGTTTTCGATTGGAAACTTTTCGTTTTAAGCATGAAATTAGTGTACAGTGTGTTTTCTCTACCTTCAGATCCTATAGCTGTATGCCCGGGAGAAAATATTTGGAGATAAATCAAAGAAAATTCGGGAGGAAGAATTGAGTTATATTCGGAAACAATTAATATATCAAAGTCATCAGTATACATGTATGGGGAGACTCTTTACTTTATTTGGTAATTTCTTTTTTTAAAACTGATCTGTTAGTATGTTAATGCTGCCCAAAATAGCTTGATCTTCGGTTAAATGTAGCGGTGTATTAAATGACTTTTTCTCTTTTGGGCAACACGCTGACACCGTTGAAAGCTTTTGTGAGTTTCTCCTTACTGATTAACTTGGAATGGGCATCAAAAGTTATTCCAGCTTTGATCACGAAACTCATTGAGGTATATTTTTAATTTTTACAAAGTCTGTTCAGTCTGTAACGAAAAGGAAGGTACAATTCGTGTATCATTAAAGCCTTCATGGCAATCTCCGAAAGTACATTTGTGGAACAATTGGTATTATCCCCCAGTTAACCAAAATTATTATTAATTAAAAAGGAAATAAAAACTTAACATAGTATTCGTCCCCTGTCGAGTAGACAAAAACTCTCACATTACTAAGAGCTATAAGTTAACAGTGAGTTCAAAGTAATGAAGGATATTTCTTATAATTGAACATTTGTTGGTCGAGCGAAGTTAGGCTGATGTAAACAGCGAAAAAAATGAAGTACGCTCAATCATAGGCTCATAAAACTTAGGAAATGTAATTAAGCTACAAATTTCGGGAGAAGATTAACTTCTACAAGATAGAATTACTGATTTCTAAAACAAGAGAAATATTGTGCCACTGTTTTAATAAACGAGCAATGGTTACATTTTTGTATGTGTTGGGGACAAACTGTTTGGGTGAGAGTTCAGAAAGAAATTACACAAAAATCGTATCAATTTTGTACACATGGGTACATAAGGGAGTTCCAATCAGGTTCCTTATTAAAGAACTACTACGGGTTTTGTTTACTGAACCAACTTTACCAAGACTCCACCTGTGACGTTGTGTAACTGGCTTTATCACAGGGCACAATATCTATGGGTCGAATTATCAATTTGCTTGAAGAAGAGGAATATGATTATGAAGCTGTTCAAAAATACAACCATGGTGCTGGTAGGGATTGATCATTTTGAAAATTGAAATAGATTATACGTCCAAGTTTTAAACTTTGAGTGCATACAAGTGTATAGTGAATTATGTTTCCTGAACTTTTCCCAATAATGTGAAATAATAATAAATATATTATTGTTTAGGAAAATATGCAGTACAAATAGAAAATGGACATTTTACCTGGAACAAGTCAAAGAATCAGACGAACCTGGAGTAAACATTCTTTTGTTCTTAAAGCTGAATGCTCGGGTTGCCTTGTCTATTCCAGCATAAGTTGTGTGATGTATCAAATTCAACAATGGAGTGGGGATTTAAAGTAAAGCATGTCAATGAGCTGGATCATGTGTGAACAGATGTACAAATGTGCTAACCAACTCTACTCACTATTCAATAAACCTGACATTTCATATTAGGCATCACTTTCAACCCAGACAATTCCCACAAGGACTACCCTGCTGTTATTTTTAACTATCAACAGTGCAATTCTAGTGAGAAAATTGTGTGGGTGGACCCCAAATGATTAGCACAAACTATTACAAACAAAAAACACCGTTTTATTGATCCGCTTTACAGTGTTGACATTAAGGTACAAAAAGGACAGTTGATTGCTATTGTTGGAAAAGTTGGTTCTGGAAAAAGTTCGCTTTTGTCTGCCATACTGGGAGAAATGCCTAAGGTGTCTGGAGAAGTCCATGTTCGGGTTAGATTCAAAATATTTTGACACTCACAAATAGAGTATTCTAAAAGACATTTGGAACAAAAATGCATTCTCTGCAAGGTTGATTGTCCCCTTCGCAAGTAGAATGAAAACAGTGTAATATCATCTATTCAGTAGACCAGTAAAGTTCAAACTCATATTTTATGTTCAATGTCGAATAAAATAAGCAATAATGAAAACCAAAATTAATGCCTGGAAATATTCTTCAATTGATTACATTTAGTATAATTCTACAGTGGACTTATTTTATACGACTCAAAAACATGCAGCAAGACGGTAGATTCTACTGCATTGTTGATATTTTGATGAAGTAAGAAACCTGCAATGTTTAAAAGTTAAATTAGAAAATTTGTAGGGAATTTTGTGTGAAATAATTGAACTTTTGACATCCATTAATATGCGTTCTTGTGTATGTTAGGGAAACTTGGCACTCCTTCCTCAAGAAGCCTGGATCCAGAATACTACACTACAGGAAAACATCCTGTTTGACGTTCCATGCATTAAACACACTTATGATGACGTCATAGAAGCTTGTACACTACTCCCAGATATTGCAATGCTTCCCGCCGGCGACCAAACTGAAATCGGAGAAAGGGTAAATGGCTAATTTTCCATTGGCCCATAAAATTAGATTTGTCAATTAGATATGGTCAAAATACGGGCTAAATTATTTATTGTTGCGCCCTAGAACTTGATCGGAAAAAGTGTAGACACTGATATTATGTATTGTCCTACAAAAATTATAAAGCTTGTCAAGAGCTACTGGAAATACGGATAGGGAAACACGGATAAGGCGATTTCGTAAGAAACGTCTGTACACGTCAGAGGGTGAAATTATAATTATTTTGGGGCAATAGCGCATCAAATGCACAGCGTGAAATCCTTTTGTTCTGTCATTTCTTCTGTTCGTTTACAAAATGATAGGAATTTCACGAGCTTATGAAGTACCTTTGACCGTATCAGCTAGATCTACATTGACATGTTTGAAAAATCCCGCACGAAAGAGAAATTATTAGTAGGGTACAAAGTCAGGGGTGTGATACGAAAAGTAACACTTCCCATTGCCAATTTTTTAATCCGGTTTAATCGTGAAAATATGAGCAAAATTTGAAAATCCCCTACAAAGACAAAGGTACGGCGTTTATGATTTATTACAAATAAAAGTTATGATGTATGATTTATTTGTAACTACAAGCAACACATGACCTTCCTTGTATGAATTACAATGTCAACAAAATCTGACAGGTCTGTCAGAGCTGACAGAATCTTAGTTAGGAAAACTTCTACTACTTGTACTTGATTTAAGGATTATTAATTTTGTCACATTTATATCTAGAATGTGTTATTCATAAACACAAGACTTTTACGGCTTGTTTTGAAGCGTAAGATAAACGTCTAAACTTCTATTATTCAAATGTTAAACGAAATATACATTTCTTTCTCTCATATGTTATTCATTTTACCGAAATTTGGTATAAAGACAGTAAGACAGTTACTCCGAATAGACGCAGTGCGCAGGTCACCGATCAACTCTCACATGGATGAATCACTAGCTGGCGCCACAAGTATCAGAGCATTTAATGCGCAAGACAGATTCATAGAGAAAATGGATCGTTTAGTGGACGAGAGTCAAGCTGCTTATTACTTCAGTTTGGTGGCATCACGGTTTGTTCAAGCTAAAAACTAAAAACTAAGTTATCTTGTAATCGAACAAATTATATATGTATTTTGTAGCACTAATGGCGTCATCTTTCGTTTGTCATCCTTCCCTTTGGAAGAACGACTAGAGGCAGGTGCCGCCAAACCAGTCACCACTGCTGACTATAAGCAAAGTGAAAAAGAGGCTGCATATGTTTTTGCCTTGTTCCCCACAAATTTTCACAAAAAATATTGGACGTGTTGCTGGACTGCAATGCTAAACTATGGACAACAAGTGTTCTCAGTCTCCTAATTACAACCCAATGATAATGAATGGACAAAAATAGTGGCCTGAAATGTAAACCAATCAAACGTTTTAAAATAAATAGGCACCATGGGAGATTCCAGAGACAGATCCACCAGAATCATGGCCGAACAGTGGTGACGTACAGTTCAAGAATTACTCTACAAGATACAGACCTGATCTAGATCTGGTCCTCAAGGATGTCTCATTCTCTATTAACTCTGGTGAAAAGGTCATGAGGCTGTTTTGGGATTGCACAGCTCATGCCGCTTCCCTTGAACTTTAATCAGTGAAGAGTCGTCCTACGTCTGCATTAACGGCTGACCAATTGACCTTGCACTAACTGTTTGATTTGACTAAAGTGAAAACTTTGTAAAAGACAAGAATTGTAATCTATGCTCCATAGAGTTGCATTTCCTTTTTCCTCTCTAGATAGGAGTAGTAGTAAGAACTGGAGCTGGTAAATCATCGGTAGCTTTATCACTGTTCCGCATCATTGAACCTGCACCTGGACAGATTATCATTGATGGAAGAAACACGAGTTCAATGGGATTACATCGTCTGAGATCTATACTCAGTGTCATACCCCAGGTACCTGTCAACTTCCGTCATACCTCAAGTGCATCTTCATATACACGATACAGACATCTCTAGTACTCTTAACAAAACTTTGAAGTTTTCCTTATTTTTTTTTCATCTCGTCGATTTAGTGAGATAGATTAGGTCAATTCGGCAAGTAATTTAAATTATTTTAGTAAAGTTTTAGTTACTGACGATTTTTGTTACTGATGATTGCATAACTTATTTTGGGCTTATCCCTAAATTTAGTCCTTTTCAACCCACTATTTTTAGCCGTGTGTTGAAAACAGTATTTATTTATCTGCCCAGATTAGGTGAGCACATACCGGATCACTTTTCAAAGATGGTAAAACTCAGGTAAATTTTGAAGAAAATCAAGATGAAGAGGTAAGAAAAGCACCAAAACACAGTATAACATAACACTTATTTGAAATCTTTTTCCAAAATTTGAATAGTTGCTTTTGTGTTCGAAAGTAAAAATTGAAAAAAGTGATCCGGTACAGGCACACCTTGTAGAACGTACCTAATCTGTCGACCCTGCATAAGCAGGTTAAACAAATACAAAATCATCCATTCACACAATTTCAGGAGCTGACGTCGTCTAAAAAATAGTGTCGAGTATAATGTAAGTTAGGTAAACTCAGTAATAATGGCTGTCTGTGAAACAAAGCTATCGTTCATGTGTTAATACATTGAAATGTTATACACAGGATCCGGTATTATTTGGTGGGACACTCAGGAATAGTCTGGATCCCGAGGGACAAAGGAATGACACAGATTTGTGGGAAGCGCTAGAAAGAGCTAATCTCAAAGATTTAGTGATCGAAAGTGATGGTCAGCTTGACAGCGTAATTGAAGGAGGTGAAAGTTTAAGGTAACGATATGCAACGTCATGAACAAGAAGGCGAATTGCATATTAGCAATGTGCGGTCTTCTTGTGCGGGGAAGGTAATGTATTCGGTCGTTTCTGTCTATCATGTCAGTTTGTATGTGTACGCTCAAACTTCTTAACAGCCTCATTTAAATAGCTGTGTGCATAGTACTGAGGCGTTGTCATGATATCTAGCTCAAGTTCAATGTGACAGCAGTAAAAGGCATTCAGTTTTTGACTACAAATATATATGATGTTATCAGGGGCTGATCCAGGATTTCCCCCGGGGGGGGGGGCGGGGTGGGGCTGGACCCTGGTGTTGCAAGTGCACACTGTTTGTCCCTTGAGGAAGGTCCCTCCCTCAACTCACTGCATACATATACCTTGGTGTTGCAAG
>JBCAUI010536916.1:0-23527 GCA_038406195.1 Haplosyllis anthogorgicola
TGCCCTGGCAATCAGTGCATCTGCCCTGTCCCACAGTCGACCTGCACTATTCCAGCGTGTCCCTAAGTCTCCCAATCTGAGCACAGTGCTACCTATCAGACCAGCCCAACACCCTGTTGTCTGTCTGATGGCCCAACTGATACTGCCTGAGCAGTGTGCCTACTCAAGCTGTTAACATAATGGAAGCTGCTGTTCTCCCCAGCTTACTCTGTAGCACGAGTAGTGGGAGGAGCTTATTTGGAGCATAATAGGTTATAGGCTCCCTCAATTATACATAGGAACAGATACAATAGTATTATGCTTGCAGCCTTATGTCTTTGACAGTTCATTAAACATGCACCAAGTCATCAAAGTGGATGCTCTATCACACTGCTTTTAGATGTGTTTCAGGAGCAGATCATTACTCGCGGCAAATACAAATTATACATTCCTGATATTGGCATTTATATTTGCGAGTATTCAATGTACAATGGCAGTTACTTGTACCACTGAAGGGCAGATGTCATGGTGGATCTACTTTTACGTCGACATATACCTAGCACATCCTTCGGACAGAACTAAAAACCTTTTTGAATGCCGACTCTTTTCATAGCTTTTGAGGACAACGTGACAACATTTTCCTATTTACCATTTGACTTGCTTTTTGTACCCACACTTAAGCATTCTTTGGTTGCAACTACATGCGGATGTTTCCATTTTTTATTTTGGTGGATGTACCCTTACATCATTGAAGTGCAGCTTGGGTTTACGGTAATAATATGGATGGTTTGTAGTTTGCCCTTGCATTGCTATGTAGCCTCGAGTATTCTAGTCAGATAATAGAGAACTACAAAGCACGATGCTCGTGGGCTGATCCCTTTACCAGTTGATTAAACATGTACCAGATCAATCAGAATAGGGAGCTTTGTTACTTGTACCCTTTGGTAAAGTTAACTTTTCTGTTAAGAAACATATAATAAAAATCCTAGACGAAATCCCTGTGTTACTCACCTTTACATTTAATAGATTATTTGTGTGTGATGCATCAAACAGATTTGTTTCAGAAATTTCCATTATGTTACAGATTACCAAGCAACCGTTGAACGTGTTCACAGATTTATTTTATGGTGACATCTTTATAAAAAATCGTGTTCTAGTTTCTTGTCATTAATTTTAGCATTGTATCTTTCTTCCCCTCATCTGCATTGATCAAATACATTACGTAAATGTATTCGTGAAAATTTGGCCCCGTGGTCCAATGAAAGCCGTCTGTGATACAAACTCTGTATCTCTTTCATCGAAGGGACAGACATGAATAGAAGCAGTTAGCGATGTCTCATTCATTTTTGACATAAATGGAGTTTTGCTTGCTTAATGTTCCGCGTATGACAAGGGGGAATAGAATTTTTCATGGGGCAAGATATAATAGAAGATATTACTGTGGAAAGAGAAAACCTGTAGATCAATCTAATATGTGCTTTAGAGGCACATCTCTCCGTTAAGTTAGAACCAGAATGCATTGAAATTGTTGAATATCAGAAAACACCTTTTAATTACCACTGAAAAATTTTAAGTGCACGAAATTAAGAAATAGGGCGCGAAGTTTTATCGATAAGCAGGCTTATCGATTTCACCGTTATGCACGTGTAATGTTTTTTAAGGGCGACCACAAGCTATTTATCATCGACTTTTATGCGTTTTTATTCTGGAGATGCAAGTAGTAAATGGCCGGCCCCAAAAGGGCCACATAGACACCCCCTTAATGTGCCCATGTGTGAACATAACTTACAAAAGTTAGAAGTTGGGTACGAAAGCAGACTGTAACCTTGTAACCTTTTGGGTATCCTTGATAACACATAATGATACCCTTTATTATCATGTCTGGTGATGTGTGAGCGGCATTTTAGAGTCTAGGTCACCGAAAGCCGCACAAAAAATGAATGAGAATTTTCTTTGCTTGAAGCAATGACTTTAAGATGATTCTCATTTTCAATCAATGTTACATATGACAAATTTGCATTGAACAGATGTAAACAAATATTGGTTCATAATGTGACAAGCCTAGTGTGTCTAGCTTAGGTAATTAACCCTACATCATCCTTAGTTCGCATTATTGGAACTAATGTAAAACGCCGTGTTATAATTTATTTCAGACTCCGGGTTTCGTGACTACAAAATCGCATAAACTAGGGAATTTAGTCACCTTAATTTCCAGTGAACAGATTGTGATGCATAATGCCCCTCAACTCTTGTACAAATGATAACGTTGACTTGGATTGCATAATCTGGGCACTATTACTTTGTGTGTTTAGTTATGCTGATAATAAAATATGGAATGTGAGACTACGTAAATACAATATACCATCAACATGCATGATCCTGCATTACCCACTGAGATAAAACAACACAGAGATCAATGCTAGAAAGCACTGTATTGCTCCTAATGATGAATCCAATTATTTTTGTTTCCAAAACAGAAGTAAAGGGTTTTTTTAAATATTAACCTACCAACTTTCACCCGTGAGACAATTTCTCACAGTGGTACTGTTGCAGTTAAGTTAGTTGGAAACGAATGTTTATTTTATCGCGATGTTTTGATACTCTTTACGGGAAAATATTGAAGTAAGTCAGGCATTTCATGACCATCTGAATGGAATTGTTTTACTACTAGATTGAAAACATATGGCCTTTTCACGTTTGTATACGATCTGATTAATTTCTACCAGCACGAGAACAACTACAAATCATGCCCTGTTTCTATTATGGCAAAATTTGGATGTAGCTGATACCCTGTAAATGTCAAGCAGATATTAAACAACAGGGCACAACGGTTTATGGGATTAGCCTTACGCGTGGATAACTTCTACAGATTCCGAAACGAGAGAAATTACCTGGGAAGGCCGGGTAAAAAGTCTTATCACGCTGTGCAGAATCTCCTTCCAATAACATACAAAATGGCTGCCAAATACATCCCATAATAAAAAAGAAAAAAAAATTCTCCCATGATCCTTTGCTGCTGAACAAGTTTGAACATGATCTGGCAGGTGAGGTGGCTTGACCTTGGACCATGCTGGCACAACCTAATGCATATGTATGAAGCCTCCCCCCTTCTTTGGTTTTTCCTTGTATTTTAGAAGGATACAGGAAATGGTGCTTTTTCCAATTTTGCTCCAATTCTATACTAATCCTTACATTTACTGTGACCATCAAGTTATCTTGATAAAATATGTACATAGACTTTTGAAACTTGGTATAGTGGTACATTGGGACCTAAGGAGCACTGCTACACAGGTGCTGTCCTGCTACACTGCATTTTTATCCCATTTTGGAGCACTTTCCCTCAAAACCTCAATATCTTGGGTACTGCTTATCGTAGAGACTTGAAACCACCATCACAAAACCTATATGCAGGGATTTTCATGCCATTTTGATGCTTAAAATGTGAAATTCTGAGTTTTATGGAATAGAAAAACAGAAAATGTTGATTTTGACTGCGAAAAAGTGCCTGAAAAGGCTTGAAAGTCCCTGCATATAGGTTTTGGAGTGTGCCAAATCAAATGGTGGTGGATATTTTTTATGTTCAGTAGCAAATTTTTTTCAAAACGTATTACAAAACATTGGTCAAATCCTTTTGGGAGGTATGGGAGGGTGGGGGTTAGAGGGGGTGTTCTAAATTTGATGTCTGTTTTGTTAAATTCTCAATATTAAGGGGAGAAATGAAAACTATCTTAAAAACTATTGACAGTACAGACTTTTAACATGCACCATTGTGACTGGCACATTGAATGTGGATTCTGGCAATATCAAGGCAGTTTCTGGGTGAAACATCAATTACAATGCATTTTTACCCCATTTTGGACCACTTTTTCCCAAAAAACCTTGATATTTTAGGAACTGCTTATCATAGGGACTTGAAACCACCACCAAAAGATTCAGCATGCCCCAAAACCTATATGCGGGGATTTCCAAGCCATTTCAATGTTTTTCTCCCTGTCAAAATTATGAAAATGTGCCAGGGTGTAAAATTGGGACTGGCTAAATCAGAAGATGTTGATTTTGACTGGGAAAAGGGCCCGAAAAGGCTTGAAAGTCCCTGCATTTAGGTTTTGGGGTGTGCCAAATCCAATGGTGGTGGTTAGAAGTCTCTACAATCAGCGGTTTCTGAGATATGATAATTTTTCTTGATTTTTAGCCAGAAAATGTAGTCATAGAGTTCTGAAACTTAGTAGGGGGATAGATTAGGATCCAACGAGTACTGTGGCAAAGGTCCTGTTCAATTACAATGCATGTTTACCCTGTTTTGGACCATTTCTGAACTCATTTCCTAAAATATATTCCATAATACACTTTTTCTCACAAAATGTGGCATAATATACATGCAGATGAATTTTTTATGATGTCTACTTATGCAATATTACTCTTCAAAGTTTGGATGCATTAATGTTATGAGCGATATTTGTGGATTTAAATTTGAAGTAATTCCTCATAAAACAGTTACTCTGTTTGTAGTCTGACTGTCCATGATAATTATAAAAAATTTGGGATGCATTAAATTTGTAGTCGATATTTGTTGACTGACAATTTTGGTGTGAGGGTCAGTCTGCAGATAGACCTTTCTGCACCTTGGGAGGCTGCCGGACTGTACGCCCAGTTTTGACTTTATAGACAAATCACCTTGCCGTCCACAGTAGGCTATCAACGCAAAGCAGGAATCTACCTGCTGGCTCTAGGTTTGCGACACAAAACATAATCACTGGAGTTGACTTACACAATTACATTATGATTATGAGGAATATGAAATCTATCCACTACAGCGAGTATGGGTTGTAGTTTTACTGTTTTCAGATTGAATTTTTGATTGTTGACCCAAACATCAGACGGAAGCAAAAACATACAAGTATTACCTATCACAATGCATGATTCTGCCTACCCTTCACGGCTCACACAATCTACTTTGTGCTTAAGATCTAGACTACCTCAGACAAACTTTCTGGTATGGAAATGGAAAACAAGCTTTATTTCAGATCCAGAATCATATTAATTGCCTCTTTCTGGATTGAGAAAAGCTCCATCATTCCCACAAATGCATGTTTATGTATTTACTGAGCAAACAATTATGTTTATGCCACTTCTAAAGTTTTACTGAAAAGCATAGATTTCTTCTTAAATATAGGATCCACTGCACCCGTTAACTTTCACTTAATAGTCCTTATTTTCACTGTTTGAAGCGAAATTTTATGCAAAGGGTGGCGACATTTAACGAAAGATTTTACTTCAGTTACAAAGATGCTGTGTCTAGTGACATAACGCTTGTGTGCAGGACAAGTTTATCATTCGTTCTCCACCAAATGTAATTAAAGAAGTCAATAGCCAGTTCATCATCTTCATCACAATAATCACTTATTGACGTGACAGCCTCCTTATCTTTTTTCATAAAAAACTAATTATCATACTAATCAATGGAATCTTCTTAAGAAGAAGGTGCTAAGGGAAGTACCCATGCTTATGTTATTGAAGTAGTGTCTTTGTATCATGCAACATTGCGTGAAAGGAAACTAGACACAATGCCTCTTGTTTCTTTTATTCCAGTGTCTTTGAAATGAAAAGCGTGTCACTACTCTAGTAGTAAGAGTTGTTGTTCATATCTATGGCGATTAAAGATGTCTTCTGTTACGTTACAAATGACCCTAGTTTAAACAGAAAAATTTCCATTTTAACAACTCGACCTATTTTGTGTAATCTTAAAGATAATCACACTGTTTTGCTTCAAAAGGCAAGCAATTCGTTCTCATTGATGACATAATTATAACCATATTACATCCTAGAAGTAGATCAAAATCTGTCATTTCTTGAACAGTAATCACAATATCACATGATTCCATCTCAGTCTGTGGAATTATCATCCAGATCAATAACTTCATTTTGTACAAAGGTGTTCGGTAAATTGGTCCACCTCAATATATATAAACCATATTGCATGAGTTATAATGCAAACTTGTCACGGAAGAGCATATTTCATTTTTAAATTTTGTACAAAAAAGTAAAGATGGAAGTGTTAATCGTACTTGTCGATAGTCGAATAATATTCCGACTAGTCGACTGGCAATTGTGTGGTTGACTAAGTCAGCAATTTTTCGTAATTCTATGGTACCACAGCATTAATTAGATTTGTAGTAAAAGTTGAAAATAAACATCTATTTCTCAAGACTGAATGATACGCGATGACCTGACAATCGTTACCTAACATACCAAAGAACAAGATAACAAAGCTCCTTTCTTCTGATTGATCTGGTCTACATTTAATCAACCGGTAAAGGGATCAGCCTACGAGCAACATGCTTTGTAGTTCTCTGCTATATGACTAGAATATCCAAGGCTATACATAATTTCAAGGCCAAATGAAATGTCAATACTACAGCAAAGCCATAACTTACTTATTAAACTCAATTTGTTTCAATTCTTGTGATCTCACATGTTTCGATCAAAAAGGGGGGGTGAGTGTAACCATTACATATGCCGGAAATAAAGTGAGTGAATCTTTAGTGTAGCGGTAGCATGCTCGGCTGGAATACGAGGGCTCCGTGGTTCGAGTCCCGGAGGATTCACATTTTTCCGGATTACACTAAGGATTACGAGCAATACCAAACCTATCTAAGTACGTGAAAAATAACGCTATCTCTTCATAAATTGCCTAATGTGACGGAACCTTGACGGAACAAATTTCGCTTGAAAGGTTCACAAAATATGAACTGTGTCGCATGAGAAGTGACTGTCAGTTGTATGCGACAGCTTGAAAGAACAAAACAAAATCCAGTAAACCCGAATGTAACTTTTACATTGTACATGAATGCACTGATTTTAGTTCTTTTCCTTTAAGAGCACAACTCAGAGTTGATAGTATCAACTGTTAGACACACTATTAATCACGGTAAAGTTACTACAAATCCCACAAGCTGTGACCCATCTGTGGGTGGAATGTTTAAGTGAAGGAGCGCTTGTTACAGAGAAGTTTTGTCCAATATAGTTTACAATGTACACACAAAAGTTTACGAGCCCTGCCTACAGACGCCAAGTACACGTTTCATCATTAAAACAAATCTAGATACAAACTGGTGTTCTCATTTGTTTATTCTTGTGTGGGCAGTTGTTCAAATTTCCGAAAACAATGACATAAGCCTCATTAACTGAAACATAGTCTATGTAAATCATGAACTTGAATTCTATGGATTTTTCGCATTACACCTTGTTTTATACTTGAATAACAGAAGAATAAATAGTTAGATCCATTGGTCAATCGTTTGTACATATAGCTTGAGTGGAATTGATACAGGGATTGTCGATACCATACAATTTTGCCAATCAATCTTTTGAGAGTATCATTGGTCACTCAGCGACCGGGAACAAGTGGACAGCTCGACACTGGACATTGTGAGCATAACTGTAAAACCAACACGATATGTCGCTGTAATGACCAGATCTATGTCAAAGTCTACAGTAATTTGATTCATACGGACAACAATGAAGTATCAAAATATTGTTGACCGTCATGCTTTCAGCGATGAAATCTACATTTGAGTTCTGGGCCCCCATTGCAAAAAAAAAGTTGACCAGGACCCCCATTTCTGGCCATTTCAGATAATTATAGGAAAAAGTCGGGGGAAGCATGAGGGTCAGTGCTCCTTAAGGGGACACCTTGTTAGAGATTGATTGATTAATGGCAAATCCATAACTGCATGACATTCAGTCTCCTTGTTAAGTTTATTTACACTTTGTAACTACAAACCTAACGGTTAATTAGCCTCGATATAGCATTTCCTGTCTCTTTCAAGAATAGAGATCAGTAGTTTCTATAAATTCGACAGAACTAAGCTGTATTTTAAAGAAAGCCAAGATAACCAGGCTAAGAAGTGTATACTTGGCGTTTTGTGCAATATTTCGTGTCTAGAATGTTTATTTTTAAATTAGTATATTTAGGATATACTTAGCCTACACTTTTATTGAAGCGCAATTGTCCTTAAAATTTGTCTAGTACTTCTGAATTCTTTCCTGGTAAGAAGTCATATGGTCGTCGTAGACCCTTTATCAACTGAAAGTACAATAAGGTGAAAATCCATAATTAATTCAATAGTCGAAATATATTTTAATCTAAAAAATAAGGTTTAACGTTATTGTAAACTTATTTGTACGTAGCCAGTGCTCACTGAAATGTTTCTGGTAGTCTTTTTTAACAAAACTTACAGGCTCTTTCAGTGAACATCAATCATTGTTACTACCCATGATAAGTTTATTATGTTATTTTATTAGGCAATCTTGTTTAATGACTTAGGTGGCATAACCTTCGCAGCAAATGAATTCTGAGGTTGAGAGCACAATGTATTGAGAACAATAATAAACATGCCAAACCCAAATGATCAATAAATCAAATACGGTTTGTGGGAGGTGTACGTTACTTTTCTCTTATGTAATATCATTTACTCTCGTAAAATCAAATATCATGGTAAAATACGAATGTCAGTCTTAAGATAATAACTCTTTATTGGTAATTTTGTTAATGTGAATCTCATAGAATAGCTGAACGTTACATGAATATTCATGTACATGTACATTCATTACATGAATATAAAAGTTGTAGTTCAGCCGAAAGAATGTAAAACGAGAAAAAGGTGACCTGACGGATCACTGACCCTCATGCCGTATTTAGAGAATTGTCTGAAATGGTCAGGAATGCATTTTCCCTAGTCTGGAGGGGATGGGGTAGGGGTGTCGGTGGGGGTCCTGGTCAACTTTTTCAAAGAATTGTCTGAAATGCCCAGAAATGCATTTTCCCAGTCGGGGGGGGGGGGTGTCCTGGTCAACTTTTTGCAATGGCTGCCCAGAACACAAACCTAGATTTCCTCCAATACATAGACCCTCATTGCCGTTCTTGCATGAGGGTCAATCATGCAAAACAATATATTACGATACAAAATTATGAATGTTAGTCCTGCCACAATATCTAGATTATTTAAATTAGGAGGCATGGTACTTTTGCCCAGAAATCTAGTCAGACTTGTAATTGATTTGCCTGTTTTCTAAACAAAGCCAGCAAATGGAATGTAAATGGAACCGCAAAGCAGCTTTGCCATTTGCAGTCGAAATTTTATAACTGTGCTTAGTGTCTTTTTATGATGGATGAATGTCATCGAATCCGCTGTTTGCAAATTCCTGAGCTATGCAGACTCATGCATGTCAATAGTTTCACACACTTTAATTTGTCTCACCATTACAATTTAAATATCTGTACGTGCTATATTCATAAATATGGGAGACATAATATTTTGTCCGGGAATAGAAAACAACAATCTGACAGAAAGGTATAGTTTATTTTAAAACAAGCAACCAACGCAACAGAATGTCGTATTCTCTGTTGAAAGCTTCCGTGAAGAGTAATGTTCTAATTTGTATTGATGATAACCGTATTTCTTGGTCTATCCAGGGAGTCATTTGATATGGCTCCTCAAATATCAAGTGTGTTAATAATATATTTAAACCCCTTCATTAACAAATATCAAAGGATTTAAATTTGTTGTGAGCATTTCGTTGACTAGTTTATAATGGATTTTTGTTATTTTATTGTAAGAGTGGAATTGATCTCTATCAGTGATAACTTGGTTGGACAATTGTGCACTCACCCTACAATCATTACTAAACAATGCCCAGAGGATGGAGATCACAAAAGCTGTCCCATTAACCAATTTAATTCTGTAATAACTGTTTAGTATATTCACCACAATGTATTACATGGCGATAATGGCAGAATTAATGAAAAGAACAGAATGAATGTTAGAGCATCATTGCAGTAAAAGAAGCATTAGTCATTGCAGACGAACCTATTGAAATATATTGAGTTATCGAATTTGGCTTTCTTGTAAAGTTGTCCATCTCCATGTGCAGCTAAATTTTATACATCCATTAAATTGTTTAAACAATGTAATAAGAATACAGATAATGATGGATATTTACTTTGATTTATTAGATTTCTTAAGAGTACAATCTATTAAGTTGATATCATCAACCGTTGGACACACCATTTATCACAGCAGAGTTACTGGAAATCCCACAAGCTGTGACCCGTCTACGTAGGGATTGTCCAAGGAAATCACTGTTTAGGATGTCAATCGACAATGCATTGCTCTTTTGCTCTTTCACGCTTCCTATACATTTGGTTAGTCAAAATGTTAATGTCGTAAGAAGATTAGAAATGTTGCCTTTCTAAAATAACTGGTAATTATGAGAGAGAGAGTATTGCTTGTACAAATCTGTAAATTCAGTGTATCCTCAATTACTAACAATTTTCCGAATCCATTAATGGAAAAGCCGATGATTCTGAACAAGTGGAATTGACGTGAGTTGGAATTACTCATGCAATATGATCATGAAGAGTTACCTATGTGGTTAAATAATGACTTCTATGTAATTGAGCTCTATTACTGACTACTTTCATGTACAATTATCAATACACTCAATCGCCAGAGCTCCCACACAGTATCACTTGATCAGCATCACAGAAGCTGTCACATTAACCAATTTGATTTCACATTAACTCTGTTTGCTGGTGAACAGCAACATGTTATGAAAATTACCTTTAATGGAAGCGGTTTATCTGACCCTTTATATTTTAGCAAGTCTTATCTTAAACATCATGGTCATAATTACTGATGATGATTGGTATAATTAATCCATTACCATGTCGATTAACATTATGCTATGAGGTACTACAACTTGCACGCATTGCTGTGCGTCGTGTGCCCCTGGAAACCACCATGCAACAACATTTTCGTCATTTCATCTTGTTACAGTGGATATTCACTGCGGATCAGAGATTAACAAAGTTAAGCTCAACAGTTCTTTCAAATCAACATGTCCGAAACTTGCATAAATGAACAAGACCTCGTTTCCTGCTTTATTAACACCACCAACACGAAATAAGGCATGTTGCTAACTTCACGGGAAATGTATGTTTCCATGCTTTAGTGGTTTGATCAAAATTGCTACCATTTAGCAACGCTTTTTAATAGGATTGCAAAGGTGCAAAATAACAATAATGAAACTTGTGAGGCATAAACATATCAAAGACTCTTAAATGTACTTCTGTTTGCCAAACCTTTTGATTAATAACAATGTTTCGGGAAAATGCAGTGAAAGAAGTCTAAAGGTATCTATTTACCAATTAGCAGTAATTGATATAATGACTGTGATACTAATGGAACGGAAGCCTTCGTGTATGTTTAACTACCTTTTCTGTTGTGAGTGGAAGATTAAAGGGGGCGAAGACGGTGTCAAACGGTTCATTACTGTTACTTATGGTAACGGTTTGTTCCACTTAAATTAACTGCCACAGTGGCAGGAGTCAGTTGTTTCACTTACCTAATAATTAGGAGACAGTGCATGTCAACAATAACTGCTGTCGCAGAGACCTATTTGAAGGGAAAATAAAATAAAGTGTTACCATCACTAAAATTGACAAATTATTAAAGATATTCTGGTAGATAGTTCGATGAGATGTTACTAGTAAAGTCAACAGCGTTCACTATCCACTGAAATCATTCATTTTCCTTCATTTATTTTTGACTTTAAGTGCTCGTAATGGGCTACGGCTGTGGATGTAACAATCGTCATGCTTTTTAGGGGCCGGACGCTACGTTGCCTTTGATGTCCAAATCAAATAAACGGTTTACGATGTCAATCGATTAATGGACGGTGTATTCTCAGTTTAGTGGGTGGAACATCTGTCTCGGTCACACATCAACTACAAGTGTACCAAACCGGTGACATTCAAATGTATCTTTTAATTATTAAGACATTCTTACACTTGTTACATAGAACGTGACATTGTTCAGTGGGGTTGAATAATGAACACAGAAAGCGTAAAATCTAGTACCTTTCATTAGAATGAGATAATGACAATGTATATCTCCTGAAATAATGTAGCCTTGACACCTTTTTTTTTAGAAAACCGAAATCATGAACGACGCTACTGAGGTTTGATTCAAGTGTAACTATACTATGTTACAGTTATGCCAAACACTTGCAATATTCGCCGATATTGAAATGTAAAACTCATACTACACATTGATATTGATCAATCACTTGACTTGATCAATTGCCGTCTCATTCAACAGGAAGGGGACAACTCTTATGCTGGACATTGTCAGCAGGACTCCATAAAACCAACAGGAAATGTAGCCGTAATAAGAGTTAGATGCTAGCAATGTTGTAATTTGATTCTTTTTCAACATTGCTGAATATTAGAACATCGAGTGGGTATGATTGATTAATGTTAAACGTACTCGTGCGTTATTGTGGCCCTCGTCTTTGTTTACCAATCGTTATTCTGCATAAATGTCAGTGTATTGAATTGAGGCAATGCGTCTACGTACTAGTGTCAAGATGTCGTATGTAACCAAATGTGATACGTTTTAGAAACATGTATGGAAACATTCCTCAAGCGCATGTTGATCACTGCACAATCAGACATTTTCGTATTGCAATTCGGGGCGAAAAGGGGATGTGCCGGATGTGGGTACACTTTTTCATGAATTTCAACACATAATAAAGTTTGCCAATAATGGTTATAGCTATGGTTATCGTATTAACACCTCTCCACAGATTTCGCATCATACCAGAAGCACTTAACGGTGTTCACTTGTACAAGGCCAAAGAGGAGGAGCCACCTTTTCCAAGATCAACTACCTGCGGAGCATTCGGGTGACGTGGCTGCTATATCGGCATTCCTGCTTCAGCGCGGTAGCCTGAGCAAATGCACTGAAACATGAAATACTGAAAGCCAATTCAACTCTTTCGCACCGTCATTTCAGTGTTAAGGTATCTATGGACAAACTTTCGAATTAAATAGTAACTAGATGGCTCCCGTGCTTTGCACGGGATGACCGTATCCTGACATTTGTCCTCCACAATTTCCATAAAACCCTTTTTAATGCCATAATTAGTGTGCTCACGCCCTCTACAGGAAATCAATATTCGTAATGTAAACATCAATAACGTGACAGATGGACAGACGTGACAACTCCATATTATAGATAAAGATTGCCATATTGAAAATTACGCAAAAGAAAGTGAACTACATTTGACAGCTTTACAACCACGGTTAGTTTTCAGTTCCCTTCAGGTTAGAATAAATTGTTTGCCACATTTGGACGGTGGCAGTTAATCATTAAGAGAGGATCCAGTGGGGATGCTAAATTAAATGGTCAGAAGCCACTGGGATATTAAGGTGAATATCTTAAAGCGTAACATAATTTCAAAAGTGAAATGGCACATGATTGGAAACACATGCAGCTCGGACTTTGTTTTGGAAACGATAGGAAATCACTTTGTTTTTTCTAGCTGCAAAAGGACAGATTCAGATGTTTACTTTTCCTTAAGCTAATTACAAATTCTGAACTGCGCAAGATTGCCATCGTTTCTAATTGTTTAACATACTTGTAATATCATGTATGGGTCCATTTGCTATTTACACTTTTGTTGCAGTAAGCCAACACATGAATTATGAAAGATGACAAGACATTACTTAAGACAGTGAGTGACAAAGGTGACAAAGGAACATTCGGTACATAACCTTGAACACGATTCACAAAAGAAGAGACGTACACACGTTATGATGAGGAAGTACATTTGCAATAACGGTATTGACGAAGAACTCCACCCATTACGCGAATTTTTGCATTTAGTCTTCTGAACAAGTGCACATAGCTTGCACAAAACGTATATTTCCATCAATAAAGCTGTTCAGTAAGCAAACGGTAACAATTCCGTGTAATTATTTTCATAAAGCTGTCATTGAAACTGGTGTAATTAAAGAAATTTAATGGTACAATGGTGCTTACATAAAAAGTGTTATCGATTTCTACTTTGCTTGGCAAGATGATATTGACGTTGCTCTAGAGCTTATTATTACCTTACATCTTACAGCTTTGTTTACAAGAAGGTGCAAACAATTATACACTCATATGAAGTGCACACGATAGGCTGAACAGACAGACATGTACTCAAACACATACGTACGTATGCACGCTTGCGCGCGCACACACTACACGCACACAGCTTACCTCTGCCCAAATGTAGCTTACACACATAAAGCCAGTGGCTTTGGGATCAACGTATGAGATACATCCCGTTTTATATTTTATGAGCAATTACTTTCAGAGAGTAATGAAACCTAATGATGTAGTGTCGATAACGAAACCAATGTTATTGATTGATCATGTTGTTTGTCATTTTCACATTGCCTGTGCTATTGATGTTACTTTTGATGTAGTTGACAGCGCAATTTAGCCGAATATAATTTCCATAGTTTCATTAAATACATGAAACTGATGGCAACACGGTCTCAGCTGACGTTAAATTTAGCACAGTTAGGATCAAATCTACTTGCACTATGATTAGCTTTGCAGTCTCCCCTGTGTTTAGCATTTCGTTCGTTTTGGAATAGTCTATGAACCAACTTTTTAATGTTTGCGATCAACATCATACCAATATTTACATCAATATTCTTCGCAAAAGCGACAACACTGAACAATACATACAGTCTAAGAACATGAGACTGCATCATGTGTATCTCCATAAACGTTAAGGATCGGCGAATGTAAATAAATTTGATGGCATGACATTTGACCATGTTCTACCGTGACATCTTTTCATATCTAGAGTATTTGTTCTTAAGTAACAAATATCACCTTTAAATATTTTTCTCAGAAGTTCGGTTACTGTCTATAAATTGCATACAAACAAAAAGAGATCTCTGTGGATCTACTATGTTAAAGTTGTGATGCAGTTGGCCTTCCATTTGTATGATTAGTTTTGCCCACATGTGGGAAAGTTTTCATGCATAAATAGCGCTATGCATTACCTGTTTTGTTGTGTAGTTGTTTTGCTGTGGTTTAAAAATTACGATTAGGTTAAAGGAATATTTTAGAGACCAGAGCTGCTAAATGTTAGAAAGATTCCAAGGGCCGATGCTCCTTGTAACTGAGTTTGTTTCAGCTCAAATTACAAACAACAGAATGGCATTTGTCATGTTGATCAGGTCATGTATAATTGTTTAATTTGGAAAAAAGAAAAGAATTCTAAATTGTGTTATTGACATCCACAAGACACAGCATGAATTTATATTCTTCCAAAATTAAAAGATGCAATTTAATGTGTATCCAATATCCAAAACAGCTTCAAGAGATCACATTTGAAAGTAACGGGATCGGTAAACGATCATTATGACTTTGTGGCGACCAAAGGCAAATCCCTATCAATTTCGAAAAAAATACATTACAAAATACTATTGAAGCAAAACATTTGCTCTTGGCTCCCTTCTCAGCGTGGCTCAACAGAGTAGATTTGTACATGGATGTTCATAAATTTACTGTGTTGCAGAACACACCGAACTAATGTAATGTGTTTGCTCTTCCATTTGTCTGATTGCTCGTTTCAGCAAATGGGAATGTCGTGGTCATGAAGTCACACAAGCCAATATTTATGTTTGTCTTCTTTACTATTAGATGATACCAGCCAGTGTCTTCCCAGTCAACATATTGAAACTAGATTTTTATCACAACACCGTCAAGTCAAATATCTCGGGATGTTCACCTGAGACTCAATGCATCATAACGTATCCTGGTCAGAATTTATGATACAAATAACATGCTTACTCAAGAAGACCTACATTTCCTCATTGTACTGTTTTAATGAGTGTATTATGCAAGGATGTCACTTAATTAGCCCGTTATCTCTCTTCTATATGAAAATTTGCCTTTACAGGGAATAGAGAAGGCATTGATGCATTAAATAAGTGGACCAAAGACAACGCAGAGTACCATCCATTTTTAAGCATGCCTGTACATAAAACCTAAATATCTAAATGGAATCTTTGAATACAGAAAGACAATCAACTTTGAGGACGTTTTAGTCTTGAGACTTTGTTTTTGATGAATGCGAAAACTTAACGCAGAATAAGATTTAAAGCTCTTTACCTAGTTATTCTGACATTAATGGCAAAATGTATAAACACATATTTTGTAGAAAGAGACAAATAGAAAGGGCCCGTGATTATGAATGTTTCAGCCCATAATTATTTTCATAAAGCTGTCATGGAAAGCTGTTCTGAGTAATGAAACCTAATGATGTTCTGGCAATAACTAAACAAATGTTATCGATTAATCACGCTGTTTATCATTTTAATATTGATATTATATTGAGGTTTTAATGTTTAGTCTGATAATGTTTTCGTAATTAAAACTCTCCACAATACTTTACTCTTTATGTTACTGTTGTGTAGTATAAAAATATACATTTGTATCCATCAGGACGTTTCAATTATGTACACGGACAGTTTTCGTGCTTCAGTTGTTTCATATCACATTTTTGTTTGCGTAAATGAAATACTGAGTGTGATGAAAACGTCCCAACAAACTTTTTGGAAGATACGACTGAGAAACATGAAGGAACATTGCATTTTCCATAATCATATTTCTCTCTAAGTGAAAACGAAATTCAGCAAGGTTCTGTAGCTTAACAGATGATGTTTGTTTTTCGATCCCTTTGGGTTAGAAATAAATTGCTGCCCATATTGGGGAGGCCAACTCATGATCAAGAGGATAGGCCCATAGGGGACAGTAAATGAAATGGGAGGGAAGTAGGGGGAGGGATCTCCTGTTTGCCGTCTGTGTAACATAATGAAGCAGGGAAAGGTCCCTACTATGCCCCATTTATAAGCAAGCCCAGGTGTATACTTTACTCAATCGCTACTATGATGTCTGAAATTCTTTTTGTAATGTGATTCCAATCCAGTGGAAAAATCGACCAGCTAATGGAAGTCTAATTGCAAAATGTCATGCTTTGTCAAAGGGAGCTCGTCCGATCTGACTCGATTTCCATTTGTATGCCATCAAAAGAGTGGATAATATGATAACATTGAACTTTTTTTCTACATTTGAAGTTTATGGAGTTTTTAGCTCAGGGAGCTGATTAATGCTAAATGGTCGGGACATAATTTAAGTGAAATATCCAAAATGGCTCCCGATGGGATTGGCAAAAATATTGCACAATTAACGCGAAACATGGAAGAGTAATTGACAAACAAAAAACCTTCTGTTCAATAAAAATAACAGTCAACATTAATGCCAGCAGAAGCTGTCCGTAACTGATTCAATACTAACAAATCATCTGTCCGACCACTAGAAATACGAGAACACACTCCTGCCGTTCTCATTACAATTCTAATTAGTGCCAAGAGCACTTATCTACATAGCTTTTGTGTCATTAATATTATTTTGCTGAAGTGCATGATGAAAATTTGATGTCGAATGGGAGCCAAAGGCACACAAAAGCCGGAGCCATAAAGGACATGAATTTTTAAAGAGTGGATGCAGTGAAGCATGAGTAGAGTCGACCAAACTAATGTATAGCTTCTATTGAACTGTCCTTCTCTTTTGATTCCTATTGAATGGAGTGTATGCAGTAGTTCCCTGCTGTTTGACTGTTGAAGCTGTCACAGAACGCTTAGATCAGAAGGCAATCTGATAAAGCAATGATAGATGTGTTTGAGATATGCAATATTGGTTCATTACATGAGATTTGAAAATATATATTTTAAGGTAGTGGAGCTTTTAGCAAGCTAGGCCTCCCACTGGTACATTTATAGACTTTCAAGTGAGGGAGGACCGAATATCAACAGAGTTCATATGGAGAGCGACTCTTTATGGTGCTTACCCTAAAGAGAAGAGAAGCTGCTTGACTTGCAACGGTATTCACTGGATGAGGCTGAAGGCTAAATACATCAACCTCTGCATCACCAAACCAGTCTAAGGGAGGTCTAGACTGCCAACAGAGTCATTGAACGTTCTACCAATTTATCGCTGATAATGGATCTATACATTTAGTCACAGAAGCTGGGCCAATCAATATTTATATATGCCGTAGCATGGTTGGACTCTATTTGAAGAAACTAAAACATAAGGTAAGGCTTTGTGTTGTTCAGAAGAAAAAACAACCTCACATAGAGATAATAGGAGTAGTAACACAACAAAATTGATTTAATTGAATTGAACTGAATTTGGCATTTTTTTATGTGGGCCGAGCCCATGTACAAGGCGAATTGCATAGGCTGTTGCTTTTTGCCCCCAATGGGAACACTTTTGCATGTCAGGCAACCAGGTGATCAACTCACATCAGTTCAAATACAGCGGGCTTGTTAGGCCTCTCTAAAGTTGATGCAACTTTTCCGTTATCAAAATTGACATTTTCTGGATAAATATATTTATTTGTAGGTTAGGGGTACATCAAACGTACCTGGAAATGATAGCAGTTGTGAAAGAAGAATTACATTCTTGTATAGAAATTCCTTCCCTGAAGTAATTAGATAATTTATACCATTACAGACATCTATGCTTCTTTTTTACAACATCTAGACATTAGTATTCAGTTACAAAGGATAGGCAGTTCTAAAATGTTGTAAAATACCTCATTATTGCCATGTCTCATGACAAAACCACTACACAGACAATGTTGTTTAAAATATTAATAAGGCTTGTTGGTAGGACTTTGTGGGAGTCATGTATAATGACACTCTAGATATTAGCTGGAGCTTATTGAATGCTTCGACCATAATGATTATAAATAGTCCTTTGGGGGTTACAGATGCAAGGTGTGAATAGACCAACCATGTTTATAATATCTATAATTAGCCAAATAATCCTTGTTAAAGATTCTTTGCAAAGAAATTCTATACGACTGATGTATTATTTAGACATTTACTGAAGGAAAAAATAATGATTTATCAGCATGTAGCGTTATCTGGCAGGATTACAATGCTACCTCAATTTCATAAGCTTCTCATATTGTTTCATTAAAATTTGAAGCCATTTTATTCCAAACAGACATTCTTAATTCAACCCATCAGGCGTTACGTACAAAAATGTAGATTCACATAGAAACAAGAATGTGATTAATAGGGATTTTATAACCTGTCAAAAAAGAGAAATATAAATGAGATTGGTGGGAAATTAATTAGAGACTCATAAATAGATCATGTGTATCATATTGTTGCTCTTCTCTTTTAGATAATACAACAACCTCATTAATTATTCAATTACAATACATTATGCCATTTTGGGGTGTAACCTCATTGTATTGTGGTAGTAAATATAAAACCATTAAGTTTCGAATAGATCTCTGGGTAGATACATTTTATTAGATAATCGGGGAGATAATGGCAGAAATATATGTTCCTAAAGTTCACGCTACAATACTGCGTTCACTTTTATGGAGATTGGTAGAAATTTGACTTCTTTTTATGGCCACATCCATATAATGACAGGAAAATCATAGGAGAACCAGGCACATTTTGAACTATCAATTGTTAAGCAAAGGCTGTGCTCATTCTGTTGATGGCTAATTATTTGTCAATTGATTTACCATCTTCCAGATCAATGAATTGTCAATGAAAAACCTGACCACTAGGAATAAGTAATCCAAATTACGAACAGAGACACGGGTATGAATTTAAACTCAGCTGCCGAGTAACATTTGATGTTTAACAATGATGTATTAAGGGGAAATACTCGCAAAGGCACTTTTGCCAACTTCATCCCAATTCACTCCAATTTTCCATTGAAGTTTTGGTCATTGTGAAATCGATTATCCAAGACTTGTATAAAAAAACCACGCAAAGAATTCTATCCTTATTCCAAGTGAAATTCCCATCGTAGTTTTGGGTAATGGCCTGCACTTATCCCGGTATGAACACGGGCTCAATCTTGAGTCCAATACAAAGTAATCTAACATCACGAAATCAGCGGGTCAGCATCAATATTGCATTCTTGGGGAACAATGGTCACGCACTGAAAAAGGCTTTACACAGAGTCAACATCCACGTAAATGTCTAAATTACTCTCAGGTTCACAAAATAGTTGATGAAACCAAGTGGCCCTAAATGGGACATCATTTATCACTGGGGAACAGCTTTCACTGATACGCTTGGTAAAATATGCTCAGGGACCATTTTCCGGGTAAGCATTGTGCAGGGTAACTTGATAAAGAGCGAAGAAATAGGCCCTTGGGAGCGCAGGCTTGTGTAGTATTACCTAAACAGGACTGTCCTTTTTAGAACGAAAGAATGTCGATGCTGTAAATAGGGTACGGAAATAGATCTCCGAGAAAATGGCGCTTGACGGATGGTCCTTACTCAGGTGGAGGTGTCGCAAGATCACGGGACTTAGGGGAGACCTGGGCCGAGAGGAGATGGAGACAAAGTGTTAAGGAGCAGAGAAAAAGGCTTAGGGTTACCTCCTGCATCGCGACCAGGATCGATGGGCCTGTCTTAGCCAGCTTACTGCTGCCGTGTGGTTCCCAGACCCTACCATACCAAGGATCAATGAGTTGGACAAAGCTGGGGACAAAATATCTACAGGCTATCAGGCCATAACAGTTCTTCCCCTTTGTAGCGACGAGAAGTTCCCATTGAAGATCCTGTGTATACTCCTTAGCTGGACACTACCCCCTCTGGCTTGTCCGTGTCACGTTCTCCAGCTTAAATCCATTTGCAATCTTTATCTGGGACCTTTTCATTTAAGATAATCCGCAAGAAGAATGAAGTTCAATGTAAATATGTTTTGTGTGTTAGTTTGGGGAGCATTCCTGGCACACTTTGATATTGAAATGACAGTGAATGGCATTGCTATTAGAGTCGGCTTTGCTCCAGCTTCATCGCATTTGCCACCTGCGTAAAGACCTTCTTCAAGCGGGATTCCGGGGCAAGTGGTTTCGAATTAGCACCCTTCAAGGTTATTCGAAATGAAGAAATGTGTAAGTAGGGATCACACGCCCAAACTCTGCGAGACGAAAAGCTCCTGTAGGGTATCAACTGCTTTTGAAGGAATTTATAACTATTGAACAACTTCTTGCAGCTGTGGTAGAAGTCTCAATGAAACATTTAGATCTCAGTGATGGTATTTAGGCTGTTCACTGCCGCGCCAGCAGTTACAGGCTGCAGGAAGAGCTGAAGCAGCAACAGTAGTGGAAGGGAGTAGCCCACGCACATGCGATGACACTGCGACGACAGACTTCAAAACCTGCCAGACTTCAAAGAGAATGCAATGAGACCACATTACCTCTAAATGGCAGGTAGATTTCAGGTGTAAAGGAAATTGTGGTCTGTCGTTTTGAGTTGGATCAACTGGGTTCCGCCTCAGCAGGATTCTGTCACTCAAGGCTTTCTTTGCACATTAATGGGATAAATAATAACTAAGCCGTCATTTGTCTACGACAACGTATGTTTATCCTCACTTAGATCTAACACTTCTGGTATCGATCATATGGGTCACAATTGCGTAAGTGATATTGATAAGTGAGCTTTTGTACAGTGTTGCAGTAAGAGTATCAAATTGCTTCCGATGTAGACAATAACCTCTTTGAACAAGAGAATGGTACTTAATTCAATGGATGGTGCGTGGATGGCAAAAGGATACAGCTTCTGGCAAGGCTGATATGTTTACGTTCCAATTCAATAAAGTATAGTTTGTGCCAAGTGTATTCCACACCTGGGATCTAGATGTTTGTTGCAGACCACCTGATGAAAGCAATGATAAAACACCATTGATTGCACTTTTTCCCTTCAGTGTGTAATATGTCTATATCTCAAATTCAGTTCAATATATAACATCGACAGACTTGAAGCAATGTACGTGTATTTTAAATTATGTTATTCCTAAGTGTACATTTCAGGATGGCAGAGATCGATCACAGGCAATTTGATGTGAACATTTGACTTACACCGAGTTGGAACTACTGGAGTCTGGTTTCTTGGCTTGAATGCCCTTAAAGCTGGACTGGGATACTACAATAGACTGATCAAACTTGTGTCTACAGGATCATTTGGAAGCATAGATCACACGGAAATGATTACTAAGTGTTTTGGATGATTTCTCATAGGATATGGATTACCAAGAGGTATTGTGGGTAGCAGTTTTTCTGCTTCATTGCGGATTGGCACCATTGGTGGATATGGCACAACCTGGAGCTTCAATGGGCTCCAAATCTAAGGGGAAAACATCAGGTGAGTGTAACTTTGCCTCCTATACATACAAGCTTTCGGCTCCAATTGACTTTCTTTCACCCATCAACAGAAGCAGTCAGTCTCCATTCAAGCAGCACAGAGAGTATGATATGCCGCACCTCCGCCATTCCATCTCCCGAAGCCTCGTTAAGTCTGCCTTTTCTGTCTTGTCAATTCATCAAATCTGAGTGTCAGCTTTAGAATCATTCTTGCATTCGCATAAATCCGCCCTCCCCCACTCCCTTGACATAATCGGTGTCAAAACAAGCTTCCAGTTGGGATATTAAAGCCATCCCGGTGGAATTAAAAGGATCGATCCAGAAAAATGTGAGATGTCAGTGCACAGTGCTTTTTCTTCCACCGCATTGAAAAAAGTCATTAAGGTATTTTGCCCATGTCTATGAAGATTGAGCTACACTGATAGCACCTGAGAAAAGCTGTAATAATACCGGCGGTGCTGGGTTGTAAGGCAAACACATCCCTCAATGGCGATATCTTCATTTCTTCTGCCCCGTTGATTAACTCCATGTTTGCTAAACATGCTTTCCTGTGCCTCCCAGATAAATTGCAAAGACGGCCAAATATTGGAAACCCACCGCTATTCCTTTAGAAAACCCCCTTCTCAGTAATCAATCACAATAATAAAAGTTGGATTTTGCAATTGGGACCTATTCTCCGAACAAACTGGGAGACATGATTGCAAAAGAGATAAACGGGTGAAAGACGAGCAATGAAATCTGACATGTCAGGGCCCCACGTAACTACATTTGGCATTTCGCTTTAGGAACTCTCTATCGCCAATAAGATAAATGCCTTTTCTTCAATGCATAGCCGTGTCATCTCTGCCAAGTCAATTCCACCAAACCATATTGGGCAATCATCATGAAGCAGTGTCGTTCCATAAAAGGCGCTGCTTGCGCCACTATTTTCTATAATCACATTATATGTTTTTCATAGAGCACTGAATACATATTGGATTTTTTAAATGGCAATGGAACTGAATAAAAGAGTTCAAATGGATGGTAAAGGGCAAAGGAAAGCTGTAGAACGCAACTCAATACATAGTACGAAAAAGCTGAATGCTTTTGTCGATTTGGCTAACAGGTTTCACATTTTATTGTGAATGAACTTTTATATCCATTGAATATCTTTCATTTTAAATACAACAGGTGAGGGAAATACTAGTCATTTGGGAAAGCTGTGGACCTAAAGATCTCCTTCCATTTTAAATTAATGTGAATAAAACGGTGTGAAATTATACTGTACCAAAATTAACAGTATTTTCGTCCACTGTAAAAAAAATTGCAAAATCCTTCGAATAAATTAGGAAAATACGTTTAAACTTTAGTTGATATTTAGCGGATACGACCATTAGGATACGTCCTTTAAATAGAATATTTCACCTCGGAAGGTAATTTCATGGGGGCATTGTGAAACATGCTGTGC
>JBCAUI010536917.1:0-11016 GCA_038406195.1 Haplosyllis anthogorgicola
GGCCTGATCTTCAAAGAAATTAAATGCTTAAAAGCCAAGAGAGAAGCTAAGGGCTCTTTGACTTTGACCATACGGTCAGCCCTCTGGGCACTGGAGAAAAAAGTCACCAATCCACCATTAGATGAGGGAAAATTCAATTTGGAGTTTTTTTCTTTGGAGAATTGAGTTTCACAGGAACTGTGAAGCAGGTCTGATTAGATGATGACTCACACTTAACAACAGGATTTCTATTTAGTTCCAGTTCTATAGTAAAGAGGACAATAAGCATAAGGACACAATACTCTTGTTTTCTCAAACTATGTCCAACGTATGTCATGTACATTTGGATAAAAAATAAGATAATTGATAGCAATTTAGCTGTATGTTTTAGACACAGATGCTGAGCGTTGTGGTTGTTAGTTTCTTTGTCAAAACCTAAAAAATTACAATTACCCTTTTCAGATGACCATACACAGTTTCAGGTGAATAAGTACAAGGTAAATGAATTATTGCCAGAGGTTGCCAGTTCATAGATGGTTTTCCTAAGTTGGCAAACTGCGCTGTAATGATACAAGCATGTGTGCATTGGTTGATCGCAATCAGAACCCAAAAAACACCATTCGATGTAAAAACTAGTCCCCTTTGCTCAGCGCAATTAGTTCCTGCTGATAAGAAGTACAAAATCAGAAAAATAGAACAAAAGGTTCCAGCGCACAATAATTGTATCAGAACGTTAACACGGTACATTATGGGAACTCTCTTATATACCTTTATGTACACAATTGATACGATTTGGAAACTCTATTGTACTTTGTTGTTGTTTTTTTTTTAAATTCTGGAAATAACATTGACTTTTCAAACTTGGTACATTGCAAAAAATGAGAAGGCTGAGAATGATATTGAGAATACGACTTTTTGCCTCTTCGCTTTTGTTGCCTCATAAATATGGTGTTGAAGAGAGGCCCTTCATGTGAGTGTGAGTGTCCGTCTAATCAGGACTGCTTCACAGTATCCGACAGAAATCAATCCTCAGGAGAAAGTTATATAAATCAAATTCACTAGCCCAATACAATGCCTGTAGTGGATGCAGCTGCAGTTATTGTAAACTTTTTATCATGTTTTACATGACTCAATTGATTTGCTGTAGACATGATGAAAGCCTTGATATAAATCTAAATTACTAGACTCAGAGGATCTGGTTACTGCATGCATCCTCATTTTCAGTATAATAAAAAAAGTAACAATGGTTCTTGTGTCAGAGTAGACAAAATAAGTGTGTTTCTATTGTTCAAACAAAAAAGCATTCAGAAGCTGTACACGATATTCTGACTGTAAAATATCCATCAGCTCCAGAAGTCAATTTCGCTTTCAGATTGTTGTTGCAACAATGGAATACCATGTCGCATCTTTCACAGAAAAACGCAATCATTTCATCCAAACCTCCATCGGCAAGTATCGAAGACGAAAATATTTGTCCATGTCGGTTCATTTCAAATGGATTTGAACAATTGATATGTAATGGGTGTGAAGTTAATCGTTTCGATATTTTTCTTAAAATATGGATAAATCATAATGTAATATAATACGCAATGCAACGTCTTCAAGACGTTTCCAGAAGTAATGATGCAATGATGCGATGGTTGTTAGTGGGGATTCAGGATGATTGCAGAACATCCTAGAGTCTTCTAAGTTGTAGAGGTGGTAAACAAGACGCATCAGCACTATACTCTAGAATGTTCTCTTATCTATATAAGCTGTGTGATGTTGTAAACAATTATAATTTGATGTTTGGAGATTGAAGAGCATTGTAATAAACCAGTATTATTCAAACTTAAACAGGAATGAGTTTAGAGTGTTTCTATATTTGGCGAGTGTTTCTATATTTGGCAACATGATATTTAGAAATAGATCCTACCAAATGTATTCTATACGTGACTCACTAACATTGACAGAAGAACAACAAAGCATTTCTCTTTTATGTTTCTTACAAGTTCTTTCTGACAATACAAAATGGTACTGGTATGGTACACCACGAGCTAAAGATGAAATTTTATCACTGTTAGTTCTTAACATAATGCTGTTAGACACCATCGCATTTGTATTAGTCTGTTTCCGTCACACATTGGTCTATAAATTTAAACTCCTGCACACAGAATGGATGGAGCAGCTGGTCCGTCGCGTGCGCTGCAAGTTAAAAGACTAAAGTGGAATATTTAAGAGTCAAAGCTTTGCTACAAATTCCCCTTGGATTGAAACACTTTCTTTCGGTTCCTGTAGAACTTGACGGCATAAATCTAGACAAGTTGAACCTATCAGAAAAGACCAAGCTAAAACTTCTAAAACAAAACACCACTGCTGCTTATTGAACTAAACCTCTTTTGGGCGCGAAGGAAAAACACCGCTTAAAGCTGAAAGAAATTTATTTAAAGAATTTCAAGAGACACTAAAACAAATGCCTCTCTGCCTATGATCTTGTAGTTCTATGCTTTTGCCATTCTTTCTATGATTCAAAGATTAACAAGTCTACTATGCCGACTGTAGTAGGCCTGAGTAGTCAAGAGCTGTGTTGGCTGCACCTGTGCATGTGCGATGCAGTTAGCGTTTTAGGGTTTGAAGACCTCTGTCCCTGTTAAACCACAGTGGACCAGCACTCTAAGCTTGCAGATTTAAAATGGCACTAATGAACTCACTGTAGTAAGCAATGAAGGTAAACTAAAATAATAACACCGAATCATTACTTAACAAGAATGCCTTCCAATCAAAGGCCTAACCGCCCGCTTCGCAAATAGTCATTGAAATGCAAATAGTCACTAAAATGCAAATAGTTATTAAAACATGAAAAAATTACAAAAATCTAAAAATTTCACCTTTAAATGACCTTGACATTCAACTGAGCTTGACCTTCAAATGACCTTGACCTATATATTTAGGCCTTTGCCCCACTTGTCTCAAAAATCATAACATGTGATATTAGTAGACAACACTAAAATTTTTGACACTTTTTATTGCTGTGACCTTGAAGTTGATCCAATTACCTTGATGTTCAAAGTTGACCTAGATATCATAAAGATGTACCACCATACCAAATATGAAGTTTCTAGGTCAAGCAGTTCAAAAGTTGTGGTCTAGACAGACAGACATACACACACAGAGACAGACAGACTGACAGACAGACACACACACACACAGACACACACACACGACAGAAAACATTACCTTTTGGCATACGTGGGCAGTAATAATGTTTTGCCTACACGTCAAATATGGTACTTTCAGTTTTATTATGTAGTTCTGGCAGAGTACTTGATTTCGTTACATGTTCTTTCCTGTACAACTCGGAAAATTGCGACTGGTCTGAGCCGACTAGAGTTAAGAGTATTGTGACCTTCACCCTGAGACATTCTGGTGTTCAGGATTTACATTTAACTTGGACTTTTGATTGTAAACACATGTATCCTCTTTCAGTGTTATTGCATACATCTTGTTTATACATGTTTAATGAAGTGAACATCTGAAAGCCAACTTCTGCCTGTGATCAATGAGACATACAATCCACATGGTTTATCAGGACAATCTGAACCTGGAGAGATGGCAAGATGGATGTTGATGATGACAGACACGTAATGGTGGATTTATGGTAAATCCTACTTCCTTGATCACATAACCCTGATCTCCTAAACGTATTGGGGAAAATATCATCAATAATCCTTATGCAAATGTAAAAGGATAAATGTGAAGCATGTATTAGTCGAATAAATGTTTCTGTATCTTCTTTAAGTATCATTTATGTACCATAAAACAACGAGGAAAGTTCAACATTGAAAATATAAGTAAGTAGGATTGAATCTCTTTTTTTAAGTTTTCATTGGGCCAGGGTTTATTTTTTGGTCCACTTTGTTTTGGACTTCGTGTGACCTTCCGCATGGATTTTAAAGTCAGGGTGGATCTCATGCCTGCACTCGTTCTTTCATGTGTGCAGTGATCCTACAGGTCATGTCTGGCAACATACCTGCTCTTGCCACAATTGGGGTATGCACTCTACAAATGTTTATACGGCTGGCTCACTTTCTGGGTATCCCTCATGCAGTTATCCAGAGGAGGGCAGGCAGCAGTGGTGTTCGAACCAAGGCAGCCCGATCAATTCAACTTGTCAAGCGAGTGCACTGCCACTCAACCGGCCGGCTGTGGGATTTGTGACGAAGTTTCCGTTGGCTGGAACTATTCCTAAATACCGTATCGGTTAATGGAACACATTAGAATAAGACAAACTAATCCTTTACACACAACAATTTATTTCTACAAGACTAACAGAGATACAATTCTGTTCCCTCCAGCTGCTGGTAACAAACTGAGAGCTACAGGGATGTGGTCAGCTAGAATGCTGCCTGACCTATCATGAATATTCATTAATTAATTAGTAGCCTCTGCACAGGGATTGTGTGTTCAAATACAGTTTTGTGTGTGCGGAACACTGACATTTCCAAAGTCCATAATCATTGAAATTACAACAATTTGATCTTAGTTTTTCTTGTTTGACACATATTTGTCATATTCTGCATATTGCTACCTCACATAGGTTAGCTTTGACATTAATATCGAGTCACTTAAATCTTGCTATCCTTCATAATGGCCCCAATTCAACGGCAATTTGCTTTAAGGAAGGTTTAGTTACTTCTATATTAGCTGCAGTTACAGCTGCAATTTGCACCGATCACATGTAATAAAACTCGAGCGATAGCGACGAAATAAATCAAAGCCAAGTGATTTTCTACATGTGCTGAATATGTCGATGTACTGGGTCTAGACTGTATTAGATACATGACATGTATCAACATGGTCAGCCGGCTAAATTATAGCTTAGTCATGTCAAAACGAGATATTACCTTGTCGATTTGCTTATTTACCTTTTTTGGTGGACTTAAAAAGTATTCAACTGATTCAACGATTTCTGGACGTGTAAAGAATGTAATTTTCATAAACTGTAAGGCTTAAGATTTAAATTGCTGTGATATATATTTTTTTTATGTAATAATTTGATGACACTTTTTCTTGAAATCTATGTAGTAGGTACAGTAAATTTGCAAATAAGCTACGCTATCACCCATCATAATGGGAATAACTCAAATTTTGTTTGCAAATAAACAAAGAGACAAAATAATATCTCGTGAAGTCGAAATTATTTCACAGATGACATAGACGTACATCAACACCCGCGGACTTCATTGTGGAGATAAAATAAAGGTTTCATTTGAACAACAGAATCTGCGGCTATGCTTACATTTTTTGAAATGGTACTATTGGTATTAATGGTACTAAGTCAAGAGCACGTCTTGAAATTATTATGAGGCAATAATATTAAAGGAATATGATGGCCCATAATTAGTTTTTGTAATTTTCCAATTCTTAGTATATTGGAAGTTTACATTTCAATGTCGTTCTGAGATGCTAATTGGGAACTACATTACTACAGTACCAAATAATTAGTGAAGGGAAGGTACTATTTACGTAGGTGTCTGTTGTCTTTAAGCTGTCTGTTTCCTTATCCACATATGCTGCATTAATTACTTTGAAAGTTTTATTTAACACGTTTGAGTGACAAGCTTGCTGGATTAATAATTGAAGATTTTGTTTAAGCGTGATAGACAAGGTACTCATAAAAATGCTTTTAGAATTTTCATTTTGCTAAATTTAATTAAACTTAGAGTTAATGTTTACGAGGAGAAAATCCTTCCTTTATATTTTATGAACCCTTGAATTATAATTGAGTTTATTGTTCCTAATTAGAAACATGCCATTGAAATTAATTTGCATGAGTCTCTAAGAACAAGTTTATGAAAAATTAGTCGTCAATGTTAATCTGACTCATTAATATGAAACAGGTCGTAAACAAAGATGTCAGATTTGATTTACCAGCTCAATGTCACGGTTCAGAGAGATTTTATCTTGCCAATTTTTTTGCGTGTAAATCAAATTTTACTTGTCCAATCTGGTTATCTGTTTAGCATAAATTAACAATTATAAATCTAAAATAAGTAATACCCTTTATCCGGGAAAGAAATCTGATATTGAAGATGTTATCTTACCGAAACTTGACATGGCTATATTGCAAATAATATGAAGGAGTCTGATTTTATTTTTAGGTGCCCCTGAAAGCATATTTTTTGAGACATGCGATTTTCAGTTTTCTTCTAAGCCCAGGGACACTCTGGGAAACGAGGGATGACTCAGGGATGGGTCAGTTTGTGCACAAAGCCTCATAGTGTCTGAAATTGCATGATATGTAATTTCAAGTTTGGTTTAGGGTTGGGGCTAGGCTAAGGTGCTGTGGATCTAGAAACTTGCATGTCCACTGAGATGCAATAGCCGCAATGCTATAAATAACATGAAGCTAAAACTTTCTTCAGAGTAAAGTGACTTCAGACGAATGTACTTAAGCTTAAGACGTGTCACACACAGCAGTTGCACTAGGAATTGGTGAAGGGGATACTGATTTCCTTTCCCTGATCATGGAAATGGATGCTTCAAAGGTGACACCATAGTGGTGTACTAAGAACCACCGTAGATCAAATACTTTGGGAGCGGTCCGTAAAGAAATACAACCGTGTAATCTCATCTCCTCAATTGTATGTGTCAACACAGGGTTAAATGTTGCATAAATACTCATGAAGGGGGATTACGAGGAGCTATTCACGGGACCAGGCAGGCGTAAATAAATCAAAGAACCCGTCTTCGCTTAGGCTTGTTTGGTGTAAGACAGCAGTTCTAAGAGTTTCTGGATTTTGTGGGAGCTGTTTGCAATTATTGCCGATTTTAATATATGTAAATGATGCCGTTATAAATCTGCATTCACAGAGCGACTACGCTGGTTGTGCTGACTGTTGTGACTGCCTTCCTCTTTAAGTTCTACCCTCACAAATCATCGAAAAAAACTAAACTCTTTAATTAGTTTCAGTAAGGTCTCTACAAAATAAAGCTTGCTAAGTGAAGTTTGTCTTTACAAAAGGAGTCATCTACAACCTGTTAAATTACACTATCTTAGATCTGTTTCAAAGGAAAAATTCTGTAGAGAGAAATGAACTTTGAACTTTGAACACAGACTTTCTAAGTTAAATTCTCAAAAATAACTATAAAAAATTTACGATCATTCAACGAAAATGGCAACATCCGAAAAACTTTAAACTCTAGCCAGTTTAGTCTCAAAGCTTAGAAATAAACTGATCCTACCAGGCTGGACAGGAGCTATATTCATGGGCACCAGCTGTATGCAATGAAGCATACAATTGACAAAACAGTCTAACATGAGCAGATGAAAAGGCCAGTCCATTTCAAGCTTCTTAATTCCCAAGAAATTACTAGGTATATATTTAGCTTCACCATCAACCCCTTGTCAGAGTAAATCATGTCTCTTTTTGCAAGGGAGGAGAAAACAGACTCCTCGTTACTGAAACTGAAATGATATGCCAGCAACTAAGCAGAGGATGAAAACCTTATCAGTTAAAAAAAAAACATTGTATGCATGAAGGGGACAGAGTAGAATTCTTTTGTTTGCAAACTGATATAAATTTCAAGAGCTGGTTTGTTCTTCATAAGCAAACTAGGAATGGTATGTAGTTATCGTAAAGTGTACCTATCTTCAAGTATTTTTACATTAGCTATATCCTCTACAAAGGGGACATCATCTGCAAGGATCAGAGAGACAATCTGTCTTGTTCAATCTGTTTCATTAACACAAATACAAGCAAAAATGGCCTCATTAATACAATACCTCTGACCAAAATTCAATTTTGGCCACCAGGGGTCTCGACTAGGCTTATATTTATCTGCCATGTGCAAAAATGTCATCTGCTAAATTTTAAGTAAAGTGTTAATCATGTTATTCATCACAGAGATCAGTGAGCTCGATGACATTGATATTTAGGTGACACTGATATTTTTTACCACCATACCACATTTCCCCTATGTATGACTATTTCATGCCACCAATCACAGTCACGAAGTCTCCAGACCCATGTTTACAGAGGTATTAAATGACAATATCCAGAAACCAGTTATTACCACTTAACGTGTTTGCATGGATCTCAAATGGAAACAAAATGGATTCTACAAGTGACAAATGTAGCTGACAAGAAACCTTTCAATGAATAATACATATATTTTCAAACATTACAACCACACTGTAGTAGTGATTTACTCTGGAAACCAGTGTACTCAGTGTAAATGAAAACCTGGAATGGCTTATTTGAGTGTTTTTAAATTAGGGTTTACTGGTTATTCTAGTTAGTAAAATTAGACAAATTTGATATACGTCTCAACTGATACCATAAATATGTTTTACAAATACATAATATTGTTCACATTTGATTGAACACATTTCTTGAAAATTGTTAGCCTATTTGTTTGAAAAGTCATTGCTGTCAACTGCACACATCTTCTTGTATTTGAATATGAAAACAGATAAATGTATTTAAACTGTACCTTTGCTATTCATTACTGATTTTTCATGTGACACCAGAAATATATAATTAAATACATGACATATTATGACACATCAGTTCAGAAATTATTTTAAATACAAAGAAACAAATTTTTGGTGTCAATTAAAACGTCTGGCAAATTAGACTAATATAACACTTGAAAATAAAATAAAGTGATCTTGTAACCTGCATGGGCATGGGCTAAGTGTCAAGATTCCGTCAATTTCTCACAAACTCATTACTTGAATGTACAAGATGTTCAAGCAATTATTAAAATAACTCTGCATTATCCTTATTATATTATCATTGTCATAAATACAGTGACATTAAAAAATCATATTCGTTTTGGGAATAAGGTGTATTAATTTGATAATCACAATGTAAGATTTGTATTTTACAGTTTATGTCTCTGACAGGAGAATGGTTACATTTTATCACCGTTCTGAGAATGAAATCTTCAGCACATTTTATGTTGACAGATCATTTTCATTTTTTTCTTCGGGTGATGAAAGTGGTTGTTACTGAGTAGTAAAATCACGAAAAATAGATACGGAAGACGAAAGTTTCTTAGGTTTTGAGTCCCGTATTGGAAGGTTCTGTATTGAACTGCCTTCTATAAAGGTTTCCCAGGGGCACAGTCACCGATATTTATGGATCATTTAACCCAATGTTGACATATGTAATGGAAGGGAAGGGGGAAATATCGATAAGATCGGTAAAAAATTACTCTCATTGTATTTGTTATGAAACAGAAATAAAAACGGAACATTTTCCCATCAGTTTTGCTTCTTTTTGTGTTTCAAAAAATATTCACTCAAAGTTTTTTGATATTCGTCTCTGCTAAAATATTAACCATATTTGCCTAAATAGGCAACCAATTTTATATATCATTACTGGTTGCCAAACCAATTGTAGTTTTTAACCGAAAAATAGTCCTCTTTTGAGGCATTAATGTTAGTTATTTCACTAATAAGTGTATAAAATTTAGGCTTATTTGCTTTTTAATTTTGGCAAAAACGAATGATCAATTTCGAAAAACCTTTACTGTCTTCAGACACGTTATTTTCGTGTGTCTGTTTTTGACATTTTTTGTAGTTTGCCCAGAAAAGACATAGATATTGCCTGTAATTTAACATCTGTCGTCTGTCTGCACAATGTCCTGAGAATCCATTTTCACCAGCACTGTAATGTCTGTTTGCTTTTTTTAGATCAATTCAAATAGACGTGTAGGCCAAGTTTTTGTCTTTCTTCTTTGCTTTGGATATTGGCCGTCAGACAGACCTGAGTGGATACATTTTAAGTACCGTGACCTTAATATTGGGATATTTTGTATCCTCATATGTCTTGAATACTGACACTAACATAGAAATCGTAAAAAACATTAAACCCAATATGTTCTGAAATGTTGTGCAATAATAAATTACTTAATCTTTGTACAGAGGAAGGTTTAAGAACGCATATATGTGACGAAAACATAAAAGAACTGCACAATCATTTAGCGATGTGACAGCAAGTAAAGGTCATCAGGGGAACATGTTTAAAGATGAAAGAAACTTTTTTCATATCCCCGAATGAAACAGGCAAACTGGTGGCTCAGTATTGGTCACAAGAAATTCACAATAGGTCTGAATGCTTTGACTGTGTGACCAGTCAGCTGGAGTCTGTGCCCCTTTTAAAGGCAATTTCGCAGACTAGACTAATTTATTCATTTCTTCCCCAGTCACTGCACAGAGAAAATTCTCTTCAGTGGCTAATGTCCAAATGACCGAGAAGTTTCAAATTGTGTGACTATATCTATTCTTTCATCTTTAAAGCAAGCTTTAAAATTTAACAGAATAGAACAATAGAAAGTAGCACTACAATTGTCAAGGAAACAACAGGAGAGTAGAGTTTCCATTGTTCTCTACATAAATGTTGTCATTCATATTGTTGAAGCACTTTCAGATCAATTAGCCGTATTTAAAGATGAAAGAATAGGTATAGGCACGCAATCTAAAACTACTGCAAGGTCATTTGAACATTAGGCACTGAAGAGATCACACCTATACATAGGCATACAAGGCTGGACTAGTGGAAAAAGGCTGGATGTTCTCTGTGTAGTGACTGGCGAAGAAATGAATCAATTAGTCTGCAAAGTTTGCCTTTTATATGGGCACAGGCTCCAGCTGACTGGTCACACAGTCAAACATTCAGACCTATTGTGAATGTGACACTTCCATTGTGACTAATTACAATTCATATTGTCTCAATGCACTCAACTAGAGTAGTGTCAAAAAATTGACATGTACAAAATCAAAGATGGGCTTCCCCAATAAATTTCTTGTGACCAACACTGGGCCATCAGTTTGCCTGTTTCATTCGGGGATATGAAAAATGTTTCTTTCATCTTTAATTAGCTTAAAAAACAAAAAGACAAAAATAAAAAACAGTTTCCCAGTTCCCATTAATTCAAAAGAATCGCACATAGCAAAAACAGGTTCCATAAGGGCCTGATCTTCAAAGAAATTAAATGCTTAAAAGCCAAGAGAGAAGCTAAGGGCTCTTTGACTTTGACCATACGGTC
>JBCAUI010536928.1:0-11016 GCA_038406195.1 Haplosyllis anthogorgicola
CCAGACATCTAGCTTCCCCCTGAGTCTCTCTTCTGCAATCAAGATGTGTAGAGGCTCAAGTTTGGATACTTCAGGGTCAACGTCAGTGGCATACCCCGCCCGATATGTTCTGTCCAGGACAGAGGCATAAAAATACTGTACAATGGACCACTGTGCCTTGTTGTCTTCAGCAAATTTCCATTCAGTCCATTCAGTCCACATTTTTCTTATGGCCGGCTTGAGCATTGGACACACCTCATGGACATGCTTGTCAAACAACGTGAGCTTCCGGTCTTCTTTTGTCTTTTTGAAGTTGATCGTATCTCTGAGTTTGGCATCAGGTTCACTGTCAAGAGCTTCTTTGTTAACCCTATCATGTGCAAAGCTGTAGGAGTGCCAGTTCTCCATGAAGTGGAGGGCATCTGCGAGGATGACCAGCTGGGTACACTCATCACCCGCTGTCATGGCCATTTGCAGTACAACATTTGCAAAGAGGTCCCTTCATCTCTGACAGTCGAGAGTACTGGCCAAATCTACTGTCTTATGTGGCTGCTCGGTGAAAGAGGACTACTCTGAAAACAAACAGCTTCCGAATTAATTTGAGGAGTGTAACAGCTGCAGGCCTGATGATCACCCACCAAATAATTTCTGCTAGTTCTACATCTGGGTACTCAGCTGCCACAAAGCGGCCACCTTGCAATGGGTGCCATGCAGTGGTCGTGTAAATACAATGAGGTACTGCAGCCGCCGCAGACCAGCAACCCAGGCATGAGCAGCTCATGTATCACTCATAATGGAGTCATACACTGAGGCCTCCAGTGGGTCACAACTGACTTACTCATATGAATGGGTCCTCTGCTTCATCAGTGGAGTCCATTTCTGTGATTTCTTTGATGTTCACTCACCAACAGCTTGCTCCTAAATGAGCAGGTAATCCCCACTGGGATTCTTTTATAGGGCCAGTGATGTCATGGGTCACATCATTTACTCAGCCTCATTCTGGTTTCACCCCACTTCAGGGGGAACCCCATTGATTTTCTTCATTTTGATGGATGGAGCTTATGCATCAACATGCCCAAAGCCTTTCCTGAGCAAGTAAGTATGCCTCAAATATTCCTTTCACCCTTGGGGCACAGCACCCATGGCCCGGTGGTTGTGAGCAGCTTGGGTCTCACTCAATGACTGTTGAGGGCAAAGGGTTTCCCAGCCCATGGCCCTCGTGGTGTTCCTGGGGAATGGTCCTCGGGTGCTGGGAAGGTGGGTGCCTTAAGGTGGCCATGGTGCCATGCCCAGCTCTCCCAGGTTTCTGTTCCACCCGGTCGATTTTACTCAACTGTGTCGGCTGGCTCACATGGTGTGAGTTGGGTGACTCAACACGGTCAGCTAATCCATATCCTTTCTTTTGAAGAACAAGACTTTCAAAGTAGTGGAGGCTCTACCATACCCGGACGACAAGGTCTGTAAAGCTTTAAAAAAAGATGACTTTCTTCACCCCTCTGCAGGGCTACCTTTGTCTCCTCATAGTGAGGAGGCCCTATGCACAGCTGCCATTTTGGTACACACCATGTCAGGTGCATTGTCCACCACAGAAGGGGTTCCCTTGGTGCGAGAAACCTCTGCTGGTGGCGGGATGTGGCCAGACTAAAATGGCCACATGGAAGGAGAGGCACCGGAGTATCCAACAGAACCCTAGACTGATGACTGCTGCTAATGTAGAAGACTGTGCTCACCTCAGATGTGTGTTCTCTGCATCCAGCATTGAGATGGAGGTGCTGTCGAGGTCAGTCATGGTGGACCTGGTCAGCCAGGGAAAATTTGGCTGGTACCCTGGGTGGGCCCAGGAGGGACCCCCAAAGGGATTTTCCCCCCTGAAGCAAGTCACCCTCCTAGTGGCAGGTGTGGTACCCATCTTTGATGGTGAAATGGACGATATTGCTTTTGCCCTTTGTCGAGTCCACATCTACAAAGAACAACAAATGGTGCCAATTCTTCTGGCCATACAGTATCTGAACAGGGTTGCAGCAAACAAGACCCCTCCTGCCATGGTCCTTATGCATGTGGATATGGAAATGACCATTGGCAAATGGTCTTAGTCTCCAAAGGATACCCACAAGGACCTGCCCATTTTTGCCCACATTTTGGATGACGATGACCATGCAATGATGACCTTTCCACAGGGGGATGGCCCTTGGCACCCCTCAGAAGAATCCACCTCAACGAGCTCTTTACTATGATTGATGGGTGTGCAGTCATTCCAGTTGATACCTACTCACACTCAGACATGCCAACCATGGGTGATGTCAAGCTGTCCATAATGGAGCCCATTCCCCCACAACAGGTTGACCCTAAAGGGCACCCACGACATGACCTGGGCCATGCTGGGGATGTTTTCTACATGCTCAGCTTCCATCCCAGCCCCACAGCGGTCATCTCATTCAACATCAACCATCCCATGGACAAGGCCAGTAAAGAATTCACATATGGCCTGAGGGACGGTTTTTCCCAAACTGGGCCTAGGCCATTGGCCTACCCTGTACCAGTGTCCAGGCCCACTTTGTGGTATGAGCCCGTTGACCCATACAAAATACAAATGATCAGCAAGGGCATGAAGGCCCTGCAGGAGTTTGAAAACAAGACGGCCCTCATGCGGCTGGCAAATGTTAAGGCCACCTTTGACCTTAATGTCCTCTTCAAGAAAGGCTGCATCAATGGTGGCAAGGACTTGTGGGCCAAATATTCTCTATGCCAGGATGAGTCAGTGATGGAGGCCAGCCATCACCTAGGAGCCGTCATTGCAGAGTCCAAGCTCAATCTAGCCATCTCCCTCATCTCAGGACTACATAGAGTGCCACCTGAAGGACAGAGAGGTCAGCTACCAGAGGGCCAGTGCCAACCTAACGGCCGCTCTCGATGCCATAGCCATAGGCCTGGCCTCTGTTTGCACATACCAGTTTCACAACGATCTCCGGCAAGTCTTGAAAGGGTATGGACTCATGCAACCCTTTCCAGTGACCCCGATACCTCCATTTGTGCCATGAGCAGCGTACGACTTCCGCAGCATTATTGGTGATGAGGCCCTCTTTGGGTTCCTTCTCCCCCTCATCCACGATGCGGATATAGATATAATAACTTAGCTGTTAATTTTATTTTAATCCTCTCTCACCTAGGATCTGCCATAAAAGCAACAACAATGGTTCCAACTTAGAATGGGCTGTTCTAAAGACGTTCACGGAAGATAACGGTATTCTGAGACCTCATCTCAGTCCAAACGGATTAATGCTCGCCTTGTACACAAAACTATATCAACCCGATAACGTAAGTAATTAATGAAATTTCCATTCCCATAGAACCATTTATATGCAAACCACAAGAATAAGACATACAATCATTTGCGCACAACTACTGTTTACTGAATATTTGTAGACAAAAAAAACTATGCTCCTTGTTTATTGGAGGTTTTCTTATTTGTTTCGACTACCTAGGCAGATAAGGCAGATCAGATATATTTTAAAGTTAAGATGTAAAGTCTAAATCTAAATAGAATTTGGATATAAAATGTTTAAGGGCACAATCCACAGTCTAAACTTGGATTGAATTGAGAATCAATTAATACAACTAATATAATTCCCTCTGAATGTGTCGATTCCATGAGTTTCGTTCGACCATCAGTCGATTTGTAGCTTGGATGTATCAGATTAATTAATTGCAATTGATAAACAATAGATGTACGACAAATAAAATTCGATTGGATCTTTTTTGAAAAAGCCCGACTCAAATGGTGTCAATTGACATTTTCAGCCAAATTGCTTGTAATGATTTTGTGAAGTAAACCAGAGTTGAGACATATATTGTATGTATAGATATCGATATTAACAATGATCCACATTCGGTGATGTTAGACACGAAGTGTTAATTGATAAACGATAAACATGCGTGTACACTAACAATAGGCATTGTTTTAAATCTCAATACAATTCCACGAAGTTCCATTACAATTCCAGGAATTTTCGACTTGAAACTTTATGAAATGTACACCGTACGATTATTCAAGCAATGAAAAAAATTCTCATGGTAGAGCTGCATTCTTTTTTAAGAGAAAATTTGAAGAATGCTTAAAATGAGGGAAACGGGTCAAGCCAGTATGAGACGGAGTGTGCCTGGAATTTATTGCCCGTCAGGTACCGCCACAGATATAGAACGGCAGAAAATTTCCATGCTTTACCAGTGCAGTGACAAATATGACAAAATATCACTGTTGTACTCTTTCATCTAAAAGGAATACGATTTCAATACAAAATATTTCGTACTTTATAAATTTAATATTGAGTCCATAGATGTTCACTAACTCAATTACACCATCCACACTCTAGATCAGAGGGTGAAATTCCTATCATTTTGAAACAATAATACATCAAAAGCACAGATTGGAATTCTTTTGTTTTCTATTTTATTCGGTAAGGTTTCAAAATGATGGGAATTTCAGGAGCTGATTCTACGCTATCCAGAGTCCCGGCTGTTATCAGGAAAGATGGAACATTTCAGAGCCGACAGCGCTACAGTGGAAAACAATGACTTGTTTAAAGGCATACATCTGGTTTATGCTGGTATGTGGAGTCCATTCCATGATAATCCAAAGAAAATATACGTTACTTGAAGACAACTCAGAACTGAATAACTTTTTACAATGCGTCACAAATCATGAGATATTGGATGAGACATGTTGTGTTTCTATGACCGAAGGCACAGAGGTGGCTGTATATGATCCTCATGCTGCACCAAGGCTGGAAATGATAATTTGGTACAAAAAATTTCGCACAAGATCTGGGTCAATGGTAAGTTATTAGTTACATACACATGTTGCATATCCAGTTAATCATACTACTAACAATTATAAGTCTCTATTCTGTCTTGTAGCTGACACTTTGAACTCAATGACCTTTAAAAGTCTTATCACTAAACAGAATAATAAATTATGTTAATGAGGTCTCAGTTAAGATCCTCATTTGCTGAAGATTCCCTTGGAAGGACAACTTAGGAAGTGTACTTAATATTTTACTCAACATTTTTGATATCAAATTATATTTAACCACTTAAAGCAGATTTAAGACCTCAGTGTGCTCTCTGTCTGGACTTCGAAACATCTGCTTCTATTGAAGTAAACAATGGAGCAGTATTTGTAACATCTACTCTGGTAAGTTCAAGTAGTTATTTCCTTTAATATGACCAATGTGTGGACAAGTATTTTACTCAGAAATACTCATTTTGGCGGATGTTTTAAATACTACTAAAATTTTTAAGACAAACAAAAGTTTAAAAGTTCTGATGATCATCTAATCTGTCTTGGAATTTGTTAACTCCTCGCACGAATCCTGAATTGCGTGGACAAAACCATGAACAAAAATTCCAGGCTGTTATTTTGATGTGATATTTTGTTCCAAACTGATGATAATTTCTTTCTTGATACTTAATCATCTTTACTCTCATTCAGATTGGTCACGGATCTGCGATAAAGGCATCTGCCGCTAGTAAACAGCACGCTGTACTAAAGACGTTCTCGGAAGAAAACGGTGTGTTGAGACCTCATCTTAGTCCAAACTGATTCACGCTCGCCATTCACACACTAAAACAGTGATGTTATAGATGTCGGTTTCAATATTTTACAAAACTCTCTGAAAGTTGTGTCTGTTGCTATTCTTTTGTTCTTTTGTCCTCACTTTTGTTCTGTACATATCTAAATTGATACCAATCTACATTGTGAATTTGGGAAGGTACAAAACAAAATAGAGAACACAAAAATTCCACGCTGTGTTTTGATATACTATTGTTCCAAAATGATGGGTAAAATTAATTGCGATCATTGCAATTCAAATTATATGTTAGGAAATTCGTCATTTTTGTTAATACAAGTGAAGTGTGTGATTATATGTTGGATTTCCCATAGTAAGCTTATGGACAAAAGTTCATCGCTTAAAAAAACTGATGGGGGCAGCACCTGACGGGCCTTAAATCCAATGTTTATTTTGTGTTCTGATGATTTAGCAACACGGTGGAATCATTTCTTCTCGAAACGTTGACGATCCAGACGACCTCTTCGCGGGATTCATGATTGACAGCACTCGTAACTCTTATCTTAGTAAGGCATTCTCGGTTTTTCGGAAATTTGCTTTACTAATTAGACTAATTAGTAAACTTCTTTGTGTGCGTTTTCATAACACTTTAGTGACCACACAATAAAATTAGTCAAATTAGTAACGCGAATTTCCAAACTCTCGAGTGAAGTCATTTCAAAGTAGATAAATAGCTCCAATACTCCAATTGGAAAAACCTCTAATAACTATCTAGTTTTGCTTGATCCAAAGGCTTCAATTGACATCTTAGATTGACATCTTTACATTCATTAGATTCTGCAGAGTAATTTCAATTCATAGTCTTATCTCACTTTGAACATATCCAGAAATGATAATAACTAACATTATTAAGCATACGTCTGACTTTTTCCACTGGAAACACGCAGTAAATGGTGACTTTCGGTTGTTTTCTTACTGTTTTACAAAACGGGCATTGCCTGATATATTTGGTATACTTGTATTTTAGATAATTTTGTCGTTTACCTCGATGGAAATCAGAGACCAGAAAGTCAGGAACCTGAGGCTTTCCCCGTGATAACTGGACCAAGACCAGATCACGAAATAGTGTTTGGAAGGACAGATACAGCATACGACTGGTGGTATTGTAACTGTGAAGTGGATGATGTTCAGATATTCCAAGTGGAACTGAATGAGGATCAAGTGAAGGAGCTGTATGAAAATGAGTAACAAGATACTGGGGCGGATCCAGGTTTTTTCGTTGGAGGTGGCGCCCCAGCGCCTTCAGGTGTTGGAGTGGGCGCCTTTCAATATTTTCCGCAAAAACCTTATGAAAATGAAAGAATTGTGGGCCGTTGGATTGGCCGCGCACCGGCGGCACCCCTGTGGATCCGCCAATGAGATACACCTGCAATACAAACTGTAAATCAGGAAATATAGCCAGGAGGTGGCGACATCTATTGAACATTTGAAAAATAAATAAATACAGTGTAGTATAAGGGTGATTCAACCAGGGCACCTCTTTGTGCATAATCTAACGTGTGACCACTGTGCCAGTCAGTCTTCTGCTATTGACTTGTTGAATATGAAGTTGACTTGCTACAGTAAATAATATCTAAATGTATAGTTTGTATTCTGATGGACATTCGGGCTACATGATCAAAGAAATAGTTGACTAAAACAATTTTTGAAGGAACTGTTTGGTTGATTTTGATGTATCATGTTATTTCATTTACACCTCATGCAATCCCATGATATTTAACGAAACATGAAAATGCCCCATATTGAGTAAGGTTTGTATGCAGGGAATTTTTGTTGTACACTTTAGCATTGAAGTTCACCACACTGTCACGAAATCAGTAACCTTAATAACAATTTCAAGTACTTACACTTTTTTCTTGATTGATGCAGAATATAATATGACCAAAATATTGGTATCTCATTATAGGATTGTCAAAAACGAAACACAAAAATCATAAAAATTAAATTTTATAAATAAAATTGTTAAAAAACTTGTATTGTAAGTTTGTATGTAATTTATTTTGAGATATTTCCATCTTAACTGATGATATTTATCTTAATATTGTATACTTTCGAGTCTATTTGTTTGTAATTGTTACACATTTTGTAAGTTGAAATGAGTATCTCAAAGCAAAAATTGTTACATTGAAAATAAAATGTTTGGAGTCTTATTCACAGCCTAAAGGTGAATTGAATTAAGAATCAATTGTGCAAACTCGTCCAAATGCGTCGATCCTAGGAGTTTCGTTTCCACCGTCAATCAACATTGGAACTCGGATCTATTGAACCATTTTATTGATAAACAATAGACGTACAGCAAATAAAATTATGGGAAAAGACAAACTCAATGTTGTTGATTGACATATTCAAGCAAACTGGTTGTGATGATTTTGTGAAGTAAAATGGAGTTATTGCATACTTTAGAGACATTGGAGAATCTACATTTAAACAACGTTATTCTGTGCACCATTATTTTGTGAGCCACCCTAAATTGAGGTGCTTGTCCCAACTGTTGGACTCCATTACAAGACGCCAATTGGCCTTCCAAAGTCGCAATTTTTCGGCGATCGGAGGCATAAACGTTATAAAACACCTAGTGTACTGGTCACTCGATGGAGATTTCTCGCTACCATGAAAGGGGCTTCTCGATATTGGGACAAATATTTGGACAGCGCTCCTTCAAAAACAAATACATTAGGTGTTCTCTGTTGAAAGAGTTGGAGTTTTTTTCCGATGTCTAGCGGTGCTAAAATAGTTAAACATGCAACAGCTGACTAAATTATGATCGTTTTATGGTTACGCGAAAAGCACAGTGTGCTCTTTAAGGGTCTCCATATACAGCATGTACATGTGTAAGGGTATAATGCAGATGGAGACAATGTCAAATTGAATTGACCTTTAATAACTTTAATCACAGATGGCATGGATGCCTGCAATTGACTCGGCCTTTAACACAGAGATAAAATGAAGACCATTTAGCCATTTTGAGTATGTTTTATGACCTTGGAATTCTTTTCTGTCCTGTAATGTTCATTTTCTTTAATTAGAATTCATTGAAAGCCGATAAAAACACGTGTTTTCTGACAATACACAAAGTATTCTTTTACAAATGAAATGTTCGACGTTTCAAGGGAACAAGCAAAGAGACATTGATCTCTCGATCGTAAATAATATAATCTACTTTCTATGTTGTGTGAGAAAATATTGTGAAAAGAACTTTTAGTTGGTAATGAAGATTAGTCTGAGTGCGAATTAAAGTAAATCTGTTAGAGCATGTGTCTTAAAACCTGACCACGGGGTCAAACAAAACGGTTAAGGGGAGCACGCGCATCTTTACAATGATCAGGGTGTATAATGTCAATCTTCGTAATGATGCAACAGCCTTAAGCAAATTCATAATGCCACTAGAAGTCCCAATGACACAATGTTAAACTTTTGGACTAATTTGTATTAAAGTAAAGTAATTATTTCTGAAAATAAGAACGAGAATACATACAAAATTATTTATTTTATCTCCATTTTATAGAAATAAGGAGAGATGTAAGGGATATTTGGTCCACAAGTTCCCATTTGCAGCAATGCAAATAAGATGGCATTTTTTTGCAATTTTTAACATTGTGCCAAAAGGACTTTCGGTTGTCATTATGGATTTACATAAGGCTCTTCTGTCATTATGAGATTTACATCCTACCACTTGACACATGGGGGCTGTAAAGGTACAAAATGGCTTCTCCCCTAGGTTTCCCTCTAATTAGTGACCAGTCAACACTGACACAGTAATTAAAGGTTGAATCTCATTTATTGCTGTTTTTCTGAAGGTCTATATGGAGGTGAAGAGGTCTCTAGCCTGGTGCCTGGTCCCAACTTGATCTGAGTTGTGCTGGAGGTGTGTGCATTTTATATGGCCAAAGACTTGTTTGATCCTAAATGATCTTTAATGGTTTTAATTGGATGTTAATATTTTTAGCCTGGTAGTCAGAGATCTGAGACTTTGGGCTTTGAAGTTATGATGGCCATTGATGAGCACTGTCTATTTGAGTGCATGTCTGCTGGACTTGTCCAGGGAGAGGGGAGGGTAATTTATGTATCTTGTAGGGCATTCAAATTATCTCTTTTACAATGTAGTCTAGACTAACAAAAATGTGATCTATAGTGGTTTGTACAGGTGTTGTGTGCATTAAAACTACAAAACTACATAAATTTTACAAATAAATACTTCTAAACTGAAATTACAGGGATAACTAAGTCCTAAAACTACAGTAAATTAAATGTAAATGAATAAATAATGCATAAATATCAAAAAAAATTAGGATTAATAAAGATACATACATACAATAAATATTTACAATGATTTGCATAGCTGGAAAATTAAATTCTGGGGTAAAAAAACATGTATTCTTCTACTTTGCACAAGTTTTGAGATGGTCCCTCCAGTGAATATGCTGTTTGAGATGGCCCCCAAACAGAAAAATTATGATTCAAGTGACTTTATTGGGTTTTGAAATGGTCCTTAGCTGAAAAACATTGATTGAGGTGGTCCTGAGTATTTTTGACAGCTCTTTGTTTTCATTCTGATCAATTAAGTATCATGTTTTGATATTATAAACAGTTTGGGATTATCAACCAATCAGCGTTGAGGTGAAGATTTAGTCCGGCATTCGTGGTTCAGATCTTGAGCGATGAAGTTTGTTTTCTTGCTTTCTTTAATGAAACTGCTAAATTTGACTGTCGCAGTCCATTCTCTCTTTGACATAAAGAAAACGTAGTTCAATTCAATTCCATATTATTGAGTTTGATTTTAAGTATTATTAAGTGTAACGTGTATTTATTGCCCGTCTGGTGACGCTACAGTTGTGCCAGGCAGAAAACTCCTATGCTTTACCACTGCTGGTCAGCACGCCATCACATAATTTAAGATATAAAATCACGCTTTGCATGTCATACTTTGTACCCTAAAGAATACCACGTCTGATCTGTTTGTGCGATTCTTGTTTTGGACCTTACCTGCAGGTTCTATGGACAGGTATGCATAAAATCATCTCAGATGGAAGCACTACTCATCTCTAAAAACACTCCTGTATAAAGTCCCAGATACACTTCTAATTTCAAGTAGAAGTTATTGGCCCTCTTTCGTTTCTGCCTGTAGGCGATTGACCACATGTCCCTAACTTATAAATTGCAATGAAGTCCTGCCAATAAGCCATATCTTAGGCCTGAGGGTTTTTAACAAACAGCACGAAGTGTTCTCTGCAATGGAACAATTTTTTCCAGGCGTTTTAGATGACAACTGAGGCAGCCCCTTCTCTTTTCAAAAGGGTAATGTCTGTCAGTTAAAGATTGTTTGTATGCACATCTTTCCACTCAATAATGAAACTACTCTTCAGAAAAGAGCAAAGACAATTACACAATTTAACACTGACTACTTCTAGTC
>JBCAUI010536939.1:0-11015 GCA_038406195.1 Haplosyllis anthogorgicola
GCTTTAGCTGTCAGTTCATTATTAAGCAAATTAAATGAGTAGACTGCAAAACAGAAGCTTTAAGTGATTATTTATCAGTCCAAAAGAAGCCCTACCTGAGACTGGTCCCAGATTAACGATGTTGCTCGTTTGAATTCTGACCTGTTTGTGTTCTTTCGACCGTTAGGGGCTCTGTTTTATACTAGTGGTGACGTAATTAGGGTACTCGCGCTGGATGACATCATAACGTGACGTCAAAATGGATCCCTATTTTGATCTCCCGCTAATTATCAGTTTCTATGACGCAATGGGTCTCCTCGCAACGTTACGTCTCCAAGACGTTTATCCGTTGTCTCGCAGTTGTTGTGATACCGCTGCTTTAATCTAATTAATAACCCATTGTTTCGAAACTACAAACCTACGCTTTATTACACATGTAATGCTTGCAGTTCTCAGTCCAGTTTATTGTGCCGGCATCACTCTGAGAATGCAATATGTGTTGGCACAAAGTTCAGTATTCAAGCTCTCCAGATGGCTTGATTGTGCAACGCCTTTTGTGATGCCTCAGTTGTTCAGCATGTTTGAACTCTTCTCCACAACTTGGACATCTGTGGAACAGTCCTACATGTGTACATTTGTGTACTCTTAATTTTTGTATGTCATATGTGGTGTATGTGCAATATTTGCATGCCCACTTTACAATGCTGTATATCAGAAGATGATGATTAAGGCAGCTGCCTCTTTTATATGACTTGCCACAGCCTGGGTAGTGGCATTCAAAGTGTCAGCACTTTTGTGTTTTAGCATGTGCTGTTGTAATTCACTTTTGAAGAAATATTCCTTGTTGCATTTATTACACTTGAACAGTTTATTTTTATGTTCATACATATGTCTTTTTAGACTGCTGGGTGTTTGGTACACCTTTCCACATTCCATACATTTCACGTTCAGTTTATAAATGTACTGTTATATAGTGCCTGTTGAGAGCTTTTCTTGATGGACATTTCTTGTGCACAAGTCACACATAATGTATGGTTTGCTCAAACGTTTTATCAAACCTTTTGTTACTACCATGAAGTGACCAATAACTTTTCCTGGTCTTTTCAGATCTGTAGATTTGTTTTTTGATCTGGACCACATGTTGAAACTGGGCTGGTCATGTTTAACCCAGTCGGGGTGCTGTCTCTCAGAAGGTGTGGGGGTGGCAGTAGGTGTGCCAGTAACTGCAGCTGGTGTTCCAGCTCATGTGCCAGTAGTTGCTGGTGGTTTAGTTGCCATCGGGATGGCAATTGGTATGCCAGTGTCTGCAGCAGGTGTTCTGGCTCATGTGCCAGTGGTTGCTGATGGTTTCGGTGATGTTGAGGCTGTATTTGGTTTTTGGTGCCACTTAGGGGCCAAGGCCAGAGGAGCTGGTGGGATTAATGCTGCAGCCCGTTTGGAATGGGTACTGTAACTGTTACCCAGCAAAGTTGATTTTCATTAAAATGAATGACTTGGCTGTTTCACATTTGTTCATTAATTAATGTTTCAATTAGAACCCCTGTATGTTGTGTAATTTTGATTCATCACCCTGTGTTAAATAGTCAGTTGATCAATTCTCTGTGATCAGTCAACCGTTCAGTCTCTGTTTGACTGTGTTGGGGTGGCAGATCAGCCAGTTAATCAGTACAGTTGGTTGATACAGCATGGAGAAACCAGCAATGGAATTATGAAACTTGACATTTTATCTATGTTAATGACAAAAACGCCATTATATTTCACAAATACACTGTCATTATGATTGTCTGCTTCATTGCTACAGGTTGGTTAATGCATTTAAGCTATTCTTTCCATTTTTGTTCATATTTGCCATAGACATGGTGATTGAAATGTCTTAAAAATTGGTATTTCTCCATTAACTGAATGCACGATAGTTTGCTTGCTTTTGGGAACATTATGAAGGTCATTATGATCTTAAAATGATAACGTTTAAGGGCATTAATTGGGAAGGATGGATAAAAGCATGCAATCTGTCACTTCGGTTAATCAACTGGTTAGTATAATTCAGTCATTTGTCACATTAGGCTCATTTTCAGGGGTAATCTTTTCATATTTTGTACATTTCATGCCATTAATGTAACCAAATGTGTTCTCTGTTGTAGCAATGGATGTATCTCATATTTGAACTGTTTGTGATGGGATGGAATATTGTCATTATTGTCATTATCTGGTTTCGTTTGCCTATCTGTGTACAAGGGTGAGAGATTGAATTGTTTAATTGTTCTAAACTGTATATTTGATGTCATTAATGTTTTTAGTTTCATTTAAATGTGTATTTCAAACCGTTTGCATCTTTTAGCTTAGAAATATGATCCAAATTACTAGTTATCAATTGCATTAAGGTGATTAATGTTCTGTTTTCAGCTTTTTTATTATACACGAAATATTTCTCTTTTGTAACAAATCTATCAATTGTTTGGCATTAAACTGATTTTATCCACTGAACCACTGTATTATTTCTTCTTCCTAATGGTAATGACACCATTAACAACCTTTTACATCAATCAAATGAGACTTCGAACTAGATTTTTGAAATTTAAACCAAAGATAGGAATGACACGTTAACATTAAGACCAAAAACGTCGAAAGAATTGGCACTGCTGTTAACATGAATCAATAAAACATTCATGTTCTTACAAAAAGCTCATCCAATACGACAATGTTATTAGAGCTAACGGAGCAATGGCACTGACTTTCTTTGCACTGCAGCTTGGCGTAATACCGAACAACGTGTTGCCCTTATTTCTATTACAAGGCAGATTAAAATGGGGCATTGCATTTGTTATTAATAACATAGATCTATTTACAATGATATGTTCATTTCAATGATGCTAAACCAACTTATAATTTTACATTTCCTTTTGGGATTATTGAGTTTCACACTGCGATTTTCATTCGAACAAAAGCGTCTGTTGTTCTCATAATAGACATGATACAAACTTCCCTCATATGATAGTATTTATGCCCAAAGAATGGAAATGCAAGTTTGTATCAACAGTGAGATTTTCTATCCGGTTCTGGAGGCGAATAAACAATGCTACACAGCTTGAAAAGCTACTGTGCTGATTCCACAGAGTAGTTTTATCGAAGTCACTATGATTTACAAAAATCAGGTCAAATGGTCTTTGAGAAACCTATCAATTGCATGGCGTTTGCATTATTTAAATTAACGGAACTAATTTTATCAGAAAGCGGATTTTTTTTAGAAAAGTGGGTTTTTTTGTTTGTTATTTTTTAAAGAAATTACTCATGATCACACTGAATTAATACCTTATTTCTGAGTTATCACTCTTTGTCAACTGTTGGTCCGTTGCAGTAAAATGAGGCAATGCATGTATGCGAAATTTTCATTATTAATCGTTTGTTGGCGAAAATATTTAAGCACCAAGCAGAAGCGAGAAGGCAAATCGCATAGATTAAATGTATTTCCAAGTGGATTGAATTCACTTGGGTCGCAAGACCTAGGGCTATTTCTGGTCATTCATTCGAATTATTGCTCTTTGCTGGGTTGTCCAAAAGTACATGGAAACTTGCTATATTCAGAAGGGAGTACGCGTTGACAAGTCTCAAGACAAAAACATCTATCAATTACCAACACACGCACTTGTTGCCTTTGGTTACACCTAAGTTTTATCTTACTGTATTGTAACTAGTCATGATGACTGTATATTGAGGTGAATTCTACACACTGCACTTCTGATGAGGTGCCTTGCGAAGGGCTGATTAGTATCATGTAACCAGCAAAGGACTAATGAGTGACAAGAAAACCACATGTAACCTGAACCACCTACTTGGAAAACTGTTTCTTCGACAATTTTTTTCTCCCTTCATAAAACTTATTTCAAAAGAAAAGAAACCTCCTTTAAGTATAACTTTTATCGTATCAGAATTTTCCAGACATTAAAGGCTCTAATAATTTTTCAGATTTTAAATAAGCACACGACATTTTTCTTTTTTAGTATCTCTAACAGTGGAATATCCTGTCTGCCAATGTAAATCCGGACAGTATTTTGTCCCAAGAGCATTATCATAGCTACAAGTGACTTTACAAGTGAAGCTTTCTCTGACAGGTATGAACTATCAAAATGATCTGTGTTGATTTTCGAACCACCTTGATGCAGGATATGCCCAGAGATGTCTAGTGACAAAATACTATTATTTTTCGTTCGTGACAAAATACTATTTTTTCGTTCCTATTCACGGCAAAGGCTGAACACAGACAAAACCTGATACTCATGTGTAACTGGCCAATAGGCTTCAACACAGCTCAAAAAGGTGGCTGTGTTCCAAACCGCAACAAGGTCCATGTTGGGATCCGCTCCCGATCATTATTTTAATTTCTAACCATATTTGAACAAAAGAATTTGATGATATTAATGTTAATATTAAAAGCACTGCGTGAGATTCTATTGTTCCAAAGCTAGTTTTCATCCTCTATTGAATTCTATATTGCGAACAATGAAATTTTATGCTACGTTTATCACGAGAACATCATCGTGTATTTCTATTGTTTCCAAAATGAAGAGTTATTTATGTGCATTTCCTTAAATGATCCACAGTATTCTTGACATTTCTTACTAATTCTAAAACGGAATGTCACACTTTATTTTTAAGTCCGTCAAAAGCGTAGTCTGAAATTCATTTCTTTTCCTTGGACAAATATTCCCTGTTTACAACCAGATAACTAACTCCACCCAGATGAGACTTGATTTCCAAGATGGTCGCCAGGAAGATGAAAAGAAATTCCCAAACATGTAATAGGAGAAAAAATATGCAAATAGATCTCAAATCCAGTCTGACAGCCATTTAACTAAATGACATGTTCATTGCTTTCAATTTTAACCTTCTCAACTGTTTTCCTATGAGAAAATGCAATGAAGTATTGTAACCTATGGTAATCTCGCCCGTGATTAGGCAATTTCCTATCCAATTCTCACTAAATTAAGGTTTGTTTTGCGTGTTGCGAGCTGTTGCATTTTATACACCGACAACTCTATTTCAGCAGCCTCAATGATTTCTTCGCCGTTTACACACTTACAAATTCGTTGTTTAAAAACAAAAATCATTTCCAAATAATGTGTACACACGAATTGCTTGTTCTGTTGGTCAGACATGTTAATTGAGGATAATATCAATCACAAGCATATTGTATAGTTGGTTTTTTTTGGCTACAAAAGAGGGTGGAATGGTTTTTCATAGGATGTCATTTTCGAAACAATAGAAATGTCTGCTGTGCTGGCGTTCAAGCGAAAGACACCATATCAGTAGCACTTTAGAAGCTCTTGCTATTCTACAAAATACGGCTGTAACAGAAACATAAGGTAGATAGTATATAATCAATCCACAATCAGGACTATTTAAGAGAATATTTCATCCTGCCTGGCCTTTCCGGTTAAATACTCTTTTTCGTTATCATACCTTCAATCCCTTTGGGCACACTTTTGAAGATAGTCCGACTGACAACTTTGTTCGATACCATCTCATGCATTCCATGTTTACTGTACTAATATTGTTCTCCCAGCCACTATAATGAGTGTAATATCGATCGGCATTTTCTATTATTCTCACTCCTGGAAAAATCAGAGACTGCAATCGAATAATGCCTAATATTCAAACACAAAATTTCAGTCCATAGGAGGATATTGATTTTCAACGTAATGGCTTTCCTTTTTAATTATACCGAAACGAGTTAGAGTATTCAACGTTCTTTTTTGTATGAATACAATGTTGCAGTTATTAGATTGAATTGATAGCAATCTAAATGGTTTAGATTTATATAAGTTGTCGGTAGATGGTAGGAAGGGGAACCACATTACAAGTGTATCAACCAATAAATAATGAGCTATTTGCATGACCTTTCTGCTAATGTCGTAAAGCCTTGGAATTATTACTTTACAATGGTTGTGTCGTAAACATCTAATTATGTAAAAAAACATGTGAAAAGATATATCTGCACCATGGCAACAGAATGTCTTTTCAAATGGGTTGTAGAAACTATTGCGCAAAACAGATTTAGTAAATCAAGTGATGTACCACAGTGTAATTTGCATTGTGCAAATTCTCCAAAATTGCAGGTTTGTCAATGACAACTGGTGCGAGGATGGCAACGGGTAAAACTGCATTTCACTAAATTTCTACTTAATCATTTCACAAACATCGTATCAATTGTGAACATTTATAAGGTAAAAAAGGGAGCTCCCATAAGGTACAGTGTTAAACTTCTGATACGACTTTTTTGTACTCTTAATCTGGTAAAGCCAACTGAACAAATTCAGGAGGCTCGAGAAACTAAAACTAATTATTACTAGGCCTAATGTTGAATTTTGAAAACGAAATGAATTAGATCTTCTTTGTTGTGTAAATCTCTTCAGGGTGCTTACATTTCTGACAGATACAATTCGACAGGCACATAAGGAAGAATGATTAACTCGAAAAGAAATGAAAGCAGCCGTCAAATGAGTTGGAACAACAATGGTATAAAACACAAGAGCTGCGAGTCTCTCGGGAAATTCCTGTCGGTAAGCATGGGAGGTGCCCGATGACAAGACAATACTATATAAAACCTTCAACTGGAAGGAAATTAGCTTCAAATAGATGTTGACTTTACAGGCGGAAACTTGCCCAATGAAAAATGTTTAAATTGGGAGAACATGTCGAAGATGTCGTTTATGTCTTCAGGGGCGGATCCAGGATTTGGCCCAACTTGTCAAGTGCCGATGTTTGCCGCCGGAGTGAAGCAAAGTCACGTGAGCACAGCAAGCAACAGGGTGGGGCCCCAGAAGCCCTTTTTATGTTTAGTTATTTGTTTAGTTATTTTAGTGTAGGTTTTCCTGAGTGAAGCAAGGCTAGAAAAAATTGGAGACATTGTAATGAAATGATGCCAAGTGCAGTGACACAGGCAAATTTTTAGAAAATAAATGTTCAAATTTAATGCTGAGTGAAGTAAGGCTAAAAATGTTTGCAACTTACAGTCTAATTTTAGTGTTTTGGGGTGCTTAGGCCCCCAAACTGGGGGCTAGAGGAGAGCATGGAGACATTGTAATGAAAATGATGCCGAGTGCAGCGAGGCTGGAAAATTTTTGAAAAAAATATAGTCTAGTTTTAGTGTTTTGAGGTGCTTGGGCCCCAAAACTGGGGGCTAGGGGGGGGCAGGCCCCCAGGGCCCCCCTGGATCCGTCGCTGGTCTTCATCTTTTCATCGGGGATTACTTGGAGAAGTAATTATTCATTCCATTGTCTCTTTCCACATTACATTTTGCCCTTTAATCTTCTTTGTGTACTGCTTCTTTTATCTTTGGTCCCTGCTTTTTTGTTCTCACTCTGCCAACATATTATATAATACTCTATGCACAATAAACCTATTATCATAATGTTCTCTTTAAGAAATGCTTGACAAATGTATCAGTACAGCTTCAATGGCTTGTGTCCTTGTACACTATCCTTTATACAGCCAATATTAGTCTGGCAAAAGGAATGATAAATAGGCTTTGTTACTAATCATAATGAGAGAAATTCAATATGTCGTTACATAATCCAAATTGAAGGTCACAATCCCGTTTAAAGCCATGTCTTATTACGACGTATTTTCGTTATTAACAGAAAACAAATAATTCAGTCTGAGAACAATAGGTATTTCTTCTACGGTTTACAGCAAGTGTATAATTGAACTATTTTGAAGGAATAACAGTAAAGCTCTGTACTTTTAGTTTCCAAATTGGTTGTAAAATGAAAGATAAGTTTGAATTACAAATGCTGCATTGAATTGTTGATTTTGCACTGGTTTTTCCATATTCGGTCTTTACAGCATTTCTAATAAGGGTACGCATTTCATGTTCGTATTATTGTTCATACAGTACACCACACAATCGCATTAGCAGTGGCATGCCTTCTGTCCTGATCTGGTTCGGCAAATATAAGCTGTGCGGCCCAAGCTGTATTTAATTAGACAGGATTACTATATCTTTATTCCTGTGCATATCGAATTTGCTTTGCGTGACAGAGAAAATATTTCTTTACTTAACAATTTTCATCCAAACAATTACATAGGATATGTGTCCGTTGTCTAAGTGTCATAATATAGCATAGATAGCGTAGCCTATTTGCTCAGAATAGTAAATTCATTATTGTTTCCCTGGGTATGTATACCGTTGTAAACAAATATACAAGGATTGTGCACAAATCCTTCTCTACTAAGACAAAATGTGGCACACATTGCACACATGTACCATAAGAGAACGAATAGTTCACTGGGAGAATACCAGAAACTCAAGACGTCCTGTATGCTTTCAAGTCCGTTAAAGTCAGGAATAGATCATAGAGTTGTATTAAAAAATAGAATTATACTTTAGAAATAAAATAATAGCCGACAATTATTTTGTTTCCTTTTTCTTTTGAGAATTGAGGGGGAAATAAAAGTGTGATCTAAAACTGCTCCTCTGACTTTTTGATTTGGCACTACATCTCCAAAAAAACCCCATGCAATTCTGTGAGTTTTCGAGTAGTTTTCAATTCTCTGCATAAAATAAACACACCAAGCCGAACAGTCATACTTATCATGAAACAAGATTAGTTTAGCAATACTTGTACAAATTACGACAATTTTCTGTAGCAATAGGCAATTACAATTTAATCTAATTCAAGCGTTCCCTTGACTGCTGTATGAGAAACCAATTACAGATTAACTATGAAGTCTGTTGCTGTTGACGAAGCAATCAAGAAGAACACGAGACCTTACAACAGATTCGCGTTGAACTGCCAACCCTTTTATTGATTAAGATCCCTCCTTATATGTATAATGCTGCAATTTGCCACATCTTCGTGCTTAAGATTTGCCAGTTTTTTATCAACAAAATTTAGTGAAGTTGATGATGACAACACGCCATGAAGACGGAAATTTATTTACCAGCAATTAGTAAAAGACGCATGTTTTTGTTGTTGTTGTTTGGATTACATGTCAAGCCGCACTTAAAATTTGGATTAAAATAGAAACTCAAGTAGATTGTCGCATGGATGTGATCCGAAATCAAAACTTCCATCTATCGGCCACTTGTGAACAGTTTGCCTTTTTCGGAACCAAGCTTAATTTTTTCTCTATCACCATGCAATACTATGAAATTCTGTCAGCATACTGTAATCTAAATTATTAAAAATGGCTCGTCTCCTAGATTTAATAACTGGCCATTGAAGCAAAAGCAGCTGATAACGCTTTATCCCGAAACCAAACTTTCATGGAAACATGGATATGGAAACTGCAATATTATGCTTCTGGGCACAGATTTCATGTCTCAATAGTCCGCTTCATGCAATGAATTATTTTCTCCGTCCAAAAGATTGTTATGAGCAACATTATAAACTAAGGAGCAGAATTATCACGCAAATCAGGTTGGATTGAATCATCATAATGAAAATACTAACTGAAATAAGTAATACCAATAGTATATTACTTGAAAAAAAAACCCACTTTGAAATCATTATGCATAAACAATGTAAAACTTTGCATTACCATGTCACTCATTCATTCCAACAAATTTATAACATTGGCGGATGCAAAGGGGTGCTGCCGGTGCGTGCCCCCTCCAATGGCCCAAAATTCTTTCATTTTCATAGGGTTTTGAAAGAAAATATTAAAAGGCGCCCCCTAAAACCACCTGAAGGCGCCGGGGCGCCCCCTCCAACGAGAAATCCTGTATCCACCCCTGGATAAATTGCTCACAATTAAAAATGTGTTAAATTTATATCACAGACTTTACACGAAAGGATACATTGCCATCAAAACTATTTTCTTTGACAAAATCAGATATTTTACCACACTAAATAAGCAGGCTTTGACTTCCACAAGGAATCAATACTGGATCAAAGAACTGCATTCTGGAAAAATGAGCAAGTTAGAATACTCGATTGAGATTGCTGCTTGTATCAGCCATGTATGTTTAATCAGCCAGCAAAATTTGATGAGTTTGCCGAAGAATCATTACGTAGAAGCCCTTTTCAAAGGGCAACTTTTCAAGTTTAACTGGTTTATCAATTTTATTATCTTACATTGCATTACATGTAGCAAATATTCCATCACCGTTTGCACGCTGCAAAATATTTAGTTGCAACATTTTCATTGCTAAAGAAAGATTTTAGTGACAGCCAAAGGAGACTGATGTAATTTACACAAGTAATTCTCACTATAAAGTGTCCAGCCAAGTGGAGGAATCTTCTTTCAGGGGAGAAATTTCGCTATATGCAGCAGCATGCCTGATTTGAGTTAAAAATTGCATAACCTAGCTTTACAACCACAGTCCACATCAGTCATGCAACCAATTTGGAAAGTAATTTCATTCGGCAATTTTTTACCGGAAATATGTTTAACGTAGTCCTCCTAATACTGATATTTCTCCCCAGCGTTTAACAAGTTTATACCAAGCTGTAACATTCTAACGTCAAACAAAATAAATACGATATCCCCTGCAGAATCATTTCACACGCAAGCTCGTAATTTAAGGTTAGAATAACACTTACCTAGGTTGGTTCATTGGATTCGCTTGCTATATCCGACAGAGTTTCCTGTGCTAAGTAAGCCTAAGGACGGCGAAATGAGTGCGAGCCACACCATGCGCCAAGCTGTAATGAAAGAGATGGGAATTCAATAAGAGATACAGAGCTGAAGCAGAAGACTCTATTGGAGATTTGCAGGCCGCTTCACATTGATACCATCTACAATGTGATGAAACACATTTCCTGACCTCTGTTTCCAAACGTGTTGAGCTATGCATGAAAAGTGATTATAATTTTCAGAATTTGTCACTGTAGCGAATATATGTGCATATATTAGTATCTTTATGTCGCAGTGTGTTCTGTTTGAATTTGGGTCATCGTGTGCAGCCGACAGTGACCAAACTCTGCCCACCGTGCATGACTTATTGTTCGATCAAGTGTGGAGATCCATGCACAGCAACAGCTGTCAATCAAATCACCCACTGTGCCTGTCAATCAAATCTCCATATATGGTCT
>JBCAUI010536950.1:0-11015 GCA_038406195.1 Haplosyllis anthogorgicola
ATTCAATAACCTAGTGTTATTCCAATACAAATATTAAATCAAACCCGTCACTATCTATTTGAAATAAAAAGCCACTTAACGACATTACATCCCGGTTCGGCTATGTAAGTATGTGTTGTTTTCAGTCGAGTCGGTCTGAATGTCTGTTCTTCTCTACGGGATACATAAACCGCAACAAACGCTGAATTTAACTAGTGCATCAAAATTTTGTGGCTAGTTTTGCCCCTTTATTGTAAATGAACTTCTGTATATTCAGTGCTTATTAAGACACTTCATTGTATCTTTCCATGGTTTTTGAATCTTGTAACCGGCATTGTACTAAGCTGTAATGAAATAGTCATGAGGCAGATAATGAAAACGCAATTTGCAATGAAATGATCCACGTGCGTATTAATCCCCTGTGCTCCATAAAAAAGGAAGTTTCCTCTCTACAGGGCTATAAATGACAAGAAGACACGTGTTAAAGAACAATCTAAAGTCCTGCAAGGATATAAAGTGCAAATTGGCTATGGATTTAGGAAAATGTGTTTTTACCCATGTTTCCAAAAATAAAGGCTCCAAGGTGATCATAGTAAATTGGCTTTTGTAATAAAAGATTTCCAGATTATAAAGTACCATGGGTCTTATAATGCAAAAACATAATGGTGTCTAAATGTGCCATGACTCGTGTTATATTTTTTACAGTAGCAAGATCAGAATTTTTGTATTTAAAATCATCTAACATCATGAACGTTTATATTTGTCCAGGTTATAAAATTCTTACATAATATGGTAATTTCATATAATATTTATAAATAGTTTATACGTCTCCTTTTAGAAGTAACAAATTCAATTTCACATTGAATATCAAGGAAACATTTAAATTTCCGCCCTGCGTGTATTTAGTTTGCTCAATGCAGAAATTCAGAGTGAATTATTTAAAATTCCTCCTAAATGCAAAATGACGTGACTCTCTTGGGCCTTTGTAGCAAAAGGAAAGCGCTTAAAACATGCATTCTTAAGATTTTTGAATTAAAAAGTTCGTGGCTTTAAGGGTGAGGAAAGAAAAGCAAGTATCAAAACGACGAAACAACAAAAACTCTGGTGGTTAATACTTGCCACTGACAGACATAAGAGGGTTTCAAATGAAAGACTACAACCTTTAAAGGGTTGTTACTTTTGTTCTAAGACTAAAGTATAATTTGAAAACAACACGATGGATTGATCCATTACAATGCAAATGTAGTGCAGTCGATGATTTATGGAATAAAATAATGTTCAAAGTTAAGAATATGAATCATGAGCGGACAAATACGTAATAATGGGATTTTCCATTTGTCATAGCATATCTTCACACTGAATTAAGCCTGAGTTATGGCTTCGTATTTGGCAAGGTTGTATGTTGCAGAAAATCCTGTTATAAATCAAAAAGGGATATTTGTAACACTTACACAACAAAAAGTCCACACCATACTCTCTTCATGGTATAAATTCAAACTGACCCACTCATTATTTACTTCTAAGAATACTTGTCGATAAGTCAAAAGTACATTTAGGTTCTTGTAAAAGACTACAACAAGTTTCAAGAACTCTGTTTGCGAACTTTTTCTTCACTTACAGATCAAAGATTACTAAATATAGTGCAGTTTTGAAATTACTCGGTCATGTGGTCAGTAGCCAGTGAAGAAAAACATCCTTATTGGGGCATAAGAAGTTGAACAAATGGAAAAGACTTGATATCCTCTGCTGCAGTTTACAACTCTGACCCCTGACACGAGAACTTCACCCAAACTTGCTATGAGCCATCATCTTAAGGAGATAAGACATGTCCACTTACATCCCCACACAGGGTAACATATATCTGTACCCTCTCTACCTTCTCCGGGTACCAATTTTACACCTTGGGTTGGTGGGATTGTGCGATACTGCCCAACATCTCTACCCTGTACGGGAATAGAACCCAGGTCGCCGGCACAGGAGCGCTGCACGTTCTCCATTGCAGCACAGGGCTCACAGATTTCCACATCATTATGCCATTAATGGAGATTTTACTCCGCCTAATTTATCTAATTAGACAGGATTGAAATTTACTAATTTTAGAAATGATACCTGGATTAAGTACATCTAAACAGTGTAATATTGGTAATTTTACTGTGAATGGTTTAATCCATAACTTTAATTAGCAACTTTTCAATGAGACAAAGTGAGAATTAAGAAAAATAAAAACATTTGTTATTTTCATCGCTGGAATTTGGCTTTTCTAACATGTTGCCGTGTTTGAAACATAATTGATGACACTAATGTATCACATCCATGCAAAGGTAAATTAAATGATTCCATCTGAGAGCGCAAGTTACGCGATTTATAGTACCGATTGTCAGTTTCATGTGCGATTTCTTTGATTTATTAAGATGAAAGATGGAACAATACGTGTGTTGCGAGCAATTCATCAATCGAATTTAACTCACATTAAAGTTATTCGTCAAAGCAAAAAGAAATCAATTAAATATACTTTGGAATTAATAATATAATTTATAATTCATTTCTTTTGTGGGATAAGAGACAATTATTGGAGATCTTAAAAAGTGGTTATATCTACTGGTTTTGCTTCATCATCACAAACGCATTAAGTTATAGGCGTACAAAGGGTATCGATAGTGAAAAAAATAATGACATCGACAAAATTGTAGAGTTTCAATGCTCAGTTCCACTGAGGTTGCAAATCATGAAATTTTCTTCAAAACAAAAGAATAGGCGCTGTGTCTTTTATGAGTGAAGTGCTTTTGTTATTAAACATATTAAACATGTTTAAAAGTTGTTTTTTTGTTCATTTGAAAAGTCTTGTATGGGGTATTTTTTCTCGATAATTTCTTCCAATTTATTAGCATCAAGGAATAATATCTCGTAAGGACTTTTCATATGAGCTATACTAGAAAAGACAATATGCAACAGATCTATTGTACTTTGCGAAACTACTTTTCGTTATTTCACTAGGGACAAATATTGTACTTATTTACACATTTATGTGACTGGTTTAGTGTTTTCAATAACATCAATTATCAGAAATCTATACTGAATTGTTATGAAGGAGATTTATACCTGGAACTTAAATGTGACTACAGACAATGCTCTCCATTAACTATTCTCTCCAATATCACCCTTTTTCATAATTAATTTCTCCACTTATTATGTTGCCAATTTATTTCCAAATGTTTCCCGAATGTTCTAAAAGCAATTCAGTGTTTGATACGGCCCCAAAATAAATAAATAAAGTGGCCATATGATTTAAAGTTTAAAACGTGTGAATATTTTTTCAGTATTTATTTCCTTCCTATCCATTTCCAGGGGAACAGCTTCCTATGCACTTATGTGTTCACTGGGGTCTGAAATTTTCCAATTTCAGTTTCCTGCTAAAGTTGACACATCTGTGCATGACTTATGGCTTACAGTGAGTAATAATTTCTGTGTGACCCTCATCATACTAAGTGTTACAGAAATTGCACTTTATGTTGAGAGCAAACTGCTACAAATCATCAGTACCCTTATTAATCATGTTAATGGGATCAATGCATATTTCTTCCTTAAGAATTGTGTTCACTGACCAAGAAATACTCCCTAACTGCCACAAACTCTTTCATAACCAAGCCCAAACCATTTCAGGTTTCAGAAACTACTAAATTGCAAATTATGAATGTTTCATGAATGTTCAACACATCCAGCAATAGAAAAGCACAGATTTTAATAATGGAAGATACTACAGATGAATCTTTTTGGATACAGCTGAAACATGAATTTCCCCTTGTTACCTTCTCTGCTTGAGGCCCTTGTACGAAATTATATCCAAACAAAGATGACTTTCCATGTCTCTGTGAGAACCTCTTAGCTCAAGGAACCATATGGTAAAGTGGCTAAGTAAACCACACTGGGGCAATTTTCATAGACACAGGAGAGGTTACTGTAAGGATTTTCCTCCGTTCTGCCCAGACACTGTCCGTCAGGTGGATTGCTTAGATGAAGTATGAATGCACCATGGACATTATAATCTGTAGCCAAACATATTTGTGCTACAGCACACAAAATGAAATGGCATTTGTCACTGACATTTCAATCCAACACCCCATATTATTACAATGATGATTTAGTTTCTGTGATTCCTACTTGTAGTTGATATACTTGCACATTGCCTTGCACCAAAACTGCTGATATACGATGAGCTGAGTATCAACATTAACTGTCTACCTGTTAGCTTCGAAATTTGTAGTTACAATTTCTGTAAGAACCGAGAACGCAAAATCTACTTTTTCCAAAAAAATCGCTAGCTCGTTAGCTTAAATCATATTAGATTCTATCCTTTGGCTAAAAATCTCACAACTATTTGTGTGATATTTCAATAAGTATATTCATTATTTCTGAATACAAAACTAAAACCTGGCTGTGAAAAAATCTGTTAATGGCACTCATATTAAAACTAGCATATAACTAATAGTATGACTTTGACATGTAGACAAGCAATACAATTCCCGAAAACTGTTGTCAGTGTCGATTGACAGCCATACTAATTTGTTACAGGCTTTGTCGGTTTGCAAGTAGCCATTTAGAAATATATATTACAAGACCATTAACAACTGAGCAAAGAACAATCATCCTGATTTGCCTCAGACCAAGAACGCCAAGGAGATTAGATCTGTAACTGCTGGCAATGGGTGATTATTTTACCTTCAAACAAAAGTGAGGTGAACGAAAAGTAAATGTGAAAAGTAAATTGTGCGCAGTGGGATTAATTAACGCAGTCTGAAACTTGAGACTGGAGAGAATACACATCTTAATCAAGATTAATTGTGCCTTAAATGCCTTTTTCGCAACTGTGTAATGTGTTATCTTCTTCACTCTGCAATAATTGTCTCTTTATTTTGGGTTTTGGCTCTTAGGTATCTTTATTACATTATTATTTACACATAGAGTTTTCTATAGTGCCAAAGATTATCATTTATATTGTAACCTATGTTTGATATGGCCAACTTAGTGAAATGTTTTGGCGTTGTATCGGTTTATGTAATTTTCAAGCGATATTCATTTACTGGCACGCTTCAGACAAAAGCTACTAGCGCTCCCAACCTGAATCGAAACAGACCTTGGTTTGTGCATTGGATGGTTTTGCTTTTATTGGAATCAAATTTCCTGCTCAGTTTGTCACAGACTGTGTTTTCACGGAAGTTTCATATCCTTTTAGTTCGGAAACTTTACTTGTTTTGAACTCCGATCCTTCATTTCTGCGTTGACATTTAGTAAAGGGAAGAAAATAACAAGTTAAAAATACACGCACTAGAACGTGATAGGAATGCTGCTGGAAAACAATACAACGTTGGTATTTTATCTGCGAAAACCAATTAAAATTTGATAGACTAAGTCGTCGGGACGATGAAAAGAATATTCCGCATTCCATTCAACAATCCACTTTGATAACATTTCTAAAGCAACACTTAAAATGGCAGTTCTCAGGTCAAGACACAATTGGATTGATACTTCTATCGTCATTTCAGAATAAACAAGAGAAAATATAAATATTGGACCTAGATTGACAGACAAAACTTGTTGTTATCGAAGCAAAAAAAGCGAAATAAGTGTTGATTAGGGCAAAACAAAAGATACTGAACATCCTTTGCGTCATTTTATTCACAAGTCGTTGACCATTTTATTGCCACTCTTTGCACTGCAATGAACTTGTTCATTACTAAAAACTGGTCGTTTTAGAAAAATTATATTAATTTGATAACCTTCCAAAACAAAGAAACGCTTTGCAATCGACCTAAGAAATGCACATCGTTAAACTCTATTGTTTCAAAACTTATGGAACTTTCTTTTACTGGTTCATTTTTGAAACAATAGAAATACACGCCGTACATTAAAATTTTATCTTTCCTAAAATGAAACACCATTTATAGGCTGCTAACGTTAATAAACAAAGCAAAGTGACTCCAGTGCACGAAGTTAAATTTAAAGGCGAACGTAAAGAGCGTTTCCACTAACATGGGTCTGCCATTAGAGGTGACATTCAATCTGGTTTGAGCATTAAGGCGAAGGAGGAAGAACCAATAAACAGGTCTTTAATTCATCCCATACGTCTCATTTTCCTAATAAAGTACATTGTGAAAGATGTTAATGGGTAAGTGGCAAATCCTTTCTCAGATAGGAAGGGTTCTATCTAAGGCCGTTAAACAAGAAGATAATTCAGGCAATAGTCGTAGATTTCACACGGTTTTATTTACACATTTCCTTTCAAGGAGAAATCTGCTGTGCAAAATTAAATGTTATTAAATGGGTTTTTTTTAAGAATAAATTTCTTGGGAAAGAGTGTCTTTCAATACTTTATAGATCAAATAATAAAATTCTCATTTCTATTAAATTTTCATCTGGTGATTGTATTTTTCTTTATCGTCGATTTTGCACAGTATGATGTGTACCATGTGAGAAATTCTGGAACGCATTCACTTGTCCGGTTTTGGTAGTGCTTGGGATATCACGATTACAAATCCGTGACAAATTTGTTCTTTTATTTCTTTAAGAATGCTTTTCTTTAATGATTTCATGAAACATAATTTATTTCCACCCCTTCCTGCTTCCTGTTCCGGAAGGTTCACATATCATTTTAATTTTCCTGAACTGGTAAAGAACACTTGTTATCAAGATTTATAAATAAGAAGATAACATTCTATTAGCTGTGTAAGTCAGGAAACGCCCCGATTTTAAAACACTCCATATCCATTTTAAATTTTCAATAGAATTTTTGGTTCCTGTAGTAAAAATGTAGCTAATTCATTTAAAGAATCAATATCCAAAAACATTCTCCACATTGAATGATTTAGTTAAGTGAACATGAGTGTAGGATGAGACTGGACTTCCTGTAACAATCAATATCTCATCTTCCGTTTTCTCTTCTCGAGTCTGAACCCCATGTCTCAGTTTATTGTCAAAGACCGGAAGTTCTCATCAGCTGTGCACAAGGTGTGACTTTCCATTGCATTGATTTGACGATTGCCACTCAGGACGTTTTCCTGTAATAAATACCTTAAACTGGTAACCATCGAGTGACTGTTCAATGAAAATATGTATTTTGCGCAGTGATGGTTCAATGCTTTTGAAATTCAATCGATCAGAGGTTGAAATGCCTGTTCACGGTTCCATACTGCTGGAACAATGGGTGTTTTTTGGAGGAAATGACACATCATTAAATTCCGTTGTCTCGGAATGAAATCATTCATTGCTTTTCAATTAAAAATCCAGTGAAAGGCTTAGCGTGAAATAACGTAAATTTCAGTGTATAATGAGCTAAAAAGTTAAAGTGGATAAAGAGCTTTCATTTGAAGAGTTATACATTGTTGTCTCCATCATACAAGTGTAAAAAAAGAAAAAAGATGGAACATTATATTTAGTTTTGTTGATCCCAAAAGTCTCATAATCACAACAAAGACGCTTCAGAGGTCACAATCTCATTACAAGCATCTCGCAATGTACAGGAAAAGGGTGGAAACCGAGTCCGATATCCGTGAAGATGATCTTTGAGATGATCGGATTTCTATGTCTGTGGAATTGAAGACAATTTCAGCGATTACGTACTTTCCATAACGAAAAACGTCAGTCAGAAGAAGAAAACCAGTTTGCAATTGCTCAATTGCCGTTTATCAAATGAAAACATCGTTTCTACGTCATTACGTTATAACGTAGCATTGTTATTTCTGGCGTCACAGCCTAATGATGTGACAATGTAAAAAAGTTTTTGTTCCGTCTCTTGGTTTCTATTTGGATTCTTACCGTCAGTTTTATTCAGGCTGACGATTGGGATGATATCAATTTTGGTGCAAATTCAACCTGTGCTTCTGCACAGAATTTCTTGGTCAGAAGAACTCGCAATATGACACGGCTTTCCTGAATTGTGAGTGTGAGAAATAGGATAACACTGCACTAAATGATCAACGAAGAAAGAGTATTTTGGGACAGCATGCATTAATAATAAGCAATAAGATGCAGCTGTTACCAGCTTATGTGCAACATTACACAATATTGGTAATAGACGCACTTGTCTGGTTCATTTGTAAACCAATTTTGCCGAAAAGAAATTTCTCAAAATCGCACTGGATATCACCGAGAAGTTAAGTGTTTGGCTTCCTGCATCGAAATACCGTTTCTATCATTGGAACATTATGCGGCAATGTTTCTTTGTAGACTTTGTCTTACTGCCAAAGAAGGACTTATAATTAAGTCCACTGTAGAAAAATGTTTTTAGTTTTTTAGTTTTGTTACATATTTACAAATAAAATATGGCAAAGAGATTGGGTATGTGAACAGACTGAAGATATCGGGATGTACAATTGCGCTGAATGTCATTCCTTCTAGGAAAGGTAACTTAAAATTTAATTTAGTTGGTTGGTTTACGAAAAAGGCTACCTTCTTTCCTCCTGACTATGAACCTTAGCTTTCAACTGGCAATCTTCGCATGTCATTGTGTGTGATATTATGTTGAACAGCTGAACTCTGCTAATGCAATGCCTTCAGCTACTATTATCAGCAAAACTCGTGCACTCGCACGTTTAGGTTAACATTACTTTAGGCCTTTGGCATTAGGTACACTGAAGGACTATGACCCAAATATCATTACAAATAGAACTTTTCCATCATAAATAGATCATTTATTTAAGACCGTTTAAACTGTGACTCCGTCGGCTCGACAAGGTGCCCACTAAGTAACTATCAAATCGTACAAGTTGATGTGGATGATTATTTTCGTTTTCGAAGATAGATAGTAAAGTGAATTAAGAATCACTTAATCTCAAAACAAAACCTGGCCCACATTTGAGCTTTCCATTACATATTCATCGGCAATTTGTGTTACTATATCAAAAATCTAGACTAACTGGATTAATTAAATGAGCTGTTCACATTAATCAACATCATTTTATGATGCAATGTCAACCCACATTTTAAGTTTATTGGAAGAGACAGAAGTAAACAATGACAGTAGTTATAAACAGCCCCGTAACTGTCAGTCTGTCACCCATCGAATCCTTGTTCATTTCAGCTGAAATCTCTTTCCACTCGGGAGCGTTTGAGAACCAAAGAATTCCACGCTGTGTTATTGAAAACAGCAAAAGCACTGCGTGGTAGGTTATTGTTCCAAAATCTACAGAATTAACATGTTCTGTTTTCTTTTTGTGAAGAACAAGATTAATATTTGCTTTTCTCGCGACCAAAGCTTAACGGGAATTTCTATTGGTCCCAAGGCGACAGTTCAGGTCAGTGTCTTTATCAGTCTTTTTCATGGAAAAAGATTGTTGAAATATTGATTTAATTCCATTCCGGACTTTGGAATGTCGGTACACACGCACATCCATGCGTTGCAACTATCTAATTAGTAATGAATATTCATGATATATTCATGATATTCCAGTTGCTCCCATCCCTGTACCTCTCAGTTGGTTGCCAGCAGTAGAAGAGAACACACTTGTATCTCTGATAGTCTTCTAGAAATAAATAGTTATGTGTAAAGGATTAGTTTGTTTCATTCCAAATGCTTTCCATTAACCGGTTCGGGATTTAGGAATATTTCCATCACATGGAAACTTCGTCAAAGATGACAATACTTAATTATTTGCGTGTATGTTCAGATTCTGGACATCAGTTTTGTACACTGAAGACCCATACTGTAGTTCTCGCAAATGTCATTCTTCGGAATTGAATTCTCGTATCACACACCACTGAAATTTCTTATTTTATACATCTACTAGGTCAGCATGCCCACTTGCGCGGGCATAAAGTAACACTAAAAGTAGGTCGCCATGACCTAATTATGAAAGTAGTTCACAATAAGGTCATATATCTCATTCAAGTTCACGTTCATATGGAATAGTTGAAAGCAGGTTTTCATGACCTAGTGACAGAAGTAGGTCGCAATAAGTGGGTCATAGATGTCAGTCAAAGTCACATTCATATGGCATAGTTGATAGTTCTTAGTCTTAGTCTTTGCAACCAAACTAACACAGTAGTTAGTCATACAGGAATATAGAACACACTTGCAGAAAAAAGAGCATTCACACTTCCAGAAAAAAGAGACACATAATTGAGGCAAAGTGGACTTTGGAGCGTTACAGACGGAGGGACTCAGGAGTCTCTAAATATAATATGGAGAAAAAACAAATGGCACAGAGCAAGGTTCAATCTTGTCGTATTATTAGAAATTAGCCCAGTGACGCTTCCTTCGGTTACAAAGCAGAAGTTAGAAATATTAATGAAAAGTGCAAAGATAAACACTCATTCCGTGAATACTCACAGCAGCTACTTATCACGTTACATGTGCTGACCGAGACTCCATACAATGAAGTTGTGTGTTCCAATGGTGTTAATAAGGAGTTAAGTTTAATATGATCAATTTTACTTTTATTTCTGAGTGCTGCGTAGTTACGAAACAGCAGAAGGAAAATTGCGTGCAACCTCTTCAATTCTATTTTGTCGTGCTGAATCATTATTGTTTCAACTGAGTCGTCTAATACTTTTATGTTATGTTTCCGTTCTATATGTGAGTCACATCAGAAATTATTTTTAAAATAGAAGTTGATTTAATGATTATCTTGGGGAGCAATTCTCACATCATTGTTTGAGCAATAGGTATCAAGGGGAACTATACCCAACACAGCAGGTTAAATCACACGTGTATGTAGCTTCTCGAGGAAGTATCATTCCACCGGGAGTTGAATGTTTATTATGATATAATATGCTCCGAGCAACAAAGGTTCTGTGTATCATCTAAGCCAACAATACTTTATTCAAAGTAAAAACAAATATCCAGACACCAAAGAGATGATTCAATTTTATAACCAGCTGGCTAAATTATTTTAATAAGATTCCTCTCGGACGTATTGGTTGTATTTGTAGAAGAATTCATGTCAATCTGATAATGTATTACTTGCATGAAGTAAGTACTTTTCAACAGTATCTCACTGTCCTCATCAGCTTCGATGAATGATTTGGACCAAAAGGATATGAGA